>JAXCGZ010019001.1:25000-45000 GCA_037179515.1 Halocaridina rubra | reverse complement strand
GGGCTGTTGATATGGCTGGATATCCAGTTAATTGTTACTAGTCTTCCTTGTTCTTGATGTTTAACTAGCAGTGTTTGGACCGAGCTGATTAAGTTGATATTTTCTTTGAACTTTTCCTGTTGTAGTGCTTGGACAGAGGAGAATGAGTCGGTGTGTATGGTTACAGTTCCTTTTTATTTTTCCATTGAGTGCTGTAGAGCCATTTTGATAGCAAATAACTCGGTTTGAAGAGTGGAGCAGGAGTCTGAAAGTCTCCAGGAAGCTGTAAAATGTTCAGAGTAGACTGCTGCTCCAGTTGCAGGGATACTTGTGTTGACTGTTCCATCTGTATAATAGGAGATGCCTTCTGCTTGGTTAGTTTCTGTGATTGCAGCTAGAGCTGCCTCATGCAGTTGTATCTCTGTACAAGCTTTCTTACTGTCCAGAAGACTGGTGGTGTTGAATTTTGTTGGGTGTACTCCACATTGAACTAGCGGTTTGTAGAGAGTGCAGGGCTTGTCTAAGTTGATATTTGCCAATCCAGATGCCATGTTGCATTTATGTATATTTTTCAGAAGCTGGCCGGCATAGGTGTTTGGGATGCGGAGGCCTGGATGTTTGTTGAGGGCCTTTTTCAGTTTTTTCTGTGTGTGAGATCTCCTTTCAGATAGCAAAGCCTTTGTTACTGTGTTGGTATTGGGGACGTTAATCCAGCTATACAGGGGAGGTAGGTTTGTTTCCATTTGTAGGTTGCATATCCTGATCCACATAGGAGCCCCCCAGCATGTACGCATGGCATTGTTCTGGATTACTTCTATGGTGGAGGTTTGTTTTGCACTGAGGTTGGCTAGAGTGGGAGCGCTGTAGGTAATCAAGGATCTTATAGTGGCTATGTAAAATTTCTTCAGGACATGAATACCTGCTCCTTCTTGGAGAGATGTCATATATCTCATAGGGGTTAGTCTGCTGTGTGCTCTTTCTCTGAGGTATGTGATTTGTGGTTTGTAGGTGACTTGCCTGTCTATGTAAACTCCTAGATACATGAATGTATCAAGCCACTCTATGTTTTCATTGGCTAGGGTGAGTAGGGCTAGTGGTACTGGAGTTTTTACGGCCATAGCTTTTGTTTTATTTACGTTGATTTTGAGTCCCAGCTCCTTGCTTTTCAGATGGAAGAGGTTTACTGCTTTTTGAGCACTGGTTAGTCTTTTGCTTCCCCTGCTGATGAAGACTACATCGTTGGCATAGATGAAGATGTCTACTCCTTGGGGTAGTTGTAGCTAAAAGAAGTTCTCCATTAGCTCATTGAAAAGCAGTGAAATTAGGATGACTCCTTGTGGGGTACCATTTTCTAATTTCTTATATGTTGGTAGTTGACTTTGGAATTTTACTCTAGCCTCTTTATTTCTGACTCGGTTTGAGACCCAACTGAGTAGAGGTCCCTTAACTCCCTTGTTTGCTAGGGAGCTCAGAATGGCTGCTGGGTTGGCCAGTTCATAAGCCTTTTCAATATCTAAGAAGACTACAACTGCAGTCTTGTTGTTTATGCAGCTAAGGACATCCATAATACACTGTGTGGTGCCTACAATATCTCTGTAGGCATACAAATTAGGATGTAAGGGGCCTATTTTGAATTGTAAACTCTTGAGCACCATTTTCTCAGCTGTTTTTTCTAAACAGCTTAGTAGAGATATGGGCCGTGGATTCGTTGGGTCTTTGGGTTTTGGGATAGGCTGAATATCCTGTTGACTCAAGAATTTTGGCCAAACCCTTAATGTCTCAGATGGAGGTAGGCGGCTTCACCTGAAGTGCCCATGTTGTTGATCATTGTGTAGGTGATGCCATCTGCTCCAGCGGTTGTGTCTTTCCCTTTATGTTTGGTGTTTCTAAGTTACTGAGTGGAGGATGGTGTGTCTGTGTCATCTTTTTGGTTGCAGGCATGATTTATGGTATCCCATCTTTGTTGTTTCAGGTCATTTTGGATCCTAATTGTGCTTGGTGGAAGTTATTGGGGTGCTGAACGGTTGGAAAAGGTGTCTGCAAGTCTTTCAGCTTCCTCCATAGGTTCGGAATGTGTGGGTGCTTTGGTTGTTTTTTTTCTGGACACTCTCTTGAGTATTTGTCATAGTTCGGTGAGGTTGGTGTGCTGATTCAGCTTGGCACACCATTTCAGCCATTTGTCGGTTCTGATTTTTGAGATAGTCTTGTGGGTGTCTGTGACCACCTCCTGAAGCACTGCTCTATTGGCACCTATGGGTCTTTTCCTATATAACTTCCTGACCCTATTTAGTTTTTGCTTGGCCTCTTTCACTTCTTGTCAGTAGTACTATGAATTTTTATATTCCCTTTTTTGAGGTTATATTAAGTAAGCCAGATCTAATCCTAAAGAAATAATACCCTCAGTCAGAAAAAAAAGACAAAATCAATAATAAGTCATAAACAATAAAATATGTTAATCTCTAACTACATATATAGATAGGTAAGTAGATAATCCCTTTTATATAAAAAAGCAAATGATCAATGAGCTCACAATCACGCAAAGCAAACTGAGGAAATGACAAGAGTAATGAAAAAATAATATAAATATATATAAATATGCACATAAATATACATACATCACATGTACACACATACCCATATACATGTACATACACAAGCATATACATATTTAGTTATATATATATATATATATATATATATATATATATATATATATATATATATATATATATATATATATATATATATATATATATATATATATATATATATATATATATGTATATATATGTATATATATGTATATATATGTATATATATATATATATATATATATATATATATATATATATATATATATATATATATATATATATATATATATATATATATATATATATATATATATATATATATATATATATATATATATATATATATATATATATATATATATATATATATATATATATATATATATATATATATATATATATATATATATATATATATATATATATATATATATATATATATATATATATATATATATATATATATATATATATATATATATATATATATATATATATATATATATATATATATATATATATATATATATATATATATATATATATATATATATATATATATATATATATATATATATATATATATATATATATATATATATATATATATATATATATATATATATATATATATATATATATATATATATATATATATATATATATATATATATATATATATATATATATATATATATATATATATATATATATATATATATATATATATATATATATATATATATATATATATATCTATATCTATATCTATATCTATATCTATATCTATATCTATATCTATATATATATATATATATATATATATATATATATATATATATATATATATATATATATATATATATATATATATATATATATATATATATATATATATATATATATATATATATATATATATATATATATATATATATATATACATATATACATATGTATGCATATACATATATATATATATATATATATATATATATATATATATATATATATATATATATATATATATATATATATATATATATATATATATATATATATATATATATATATATATATATATATATATATGTATATATGCATATATATACATATATATATATATATATATATATATATATATATATATATATATATATATATATATATATATATATATATATATATATATATATATATATATATATATATATATATATATATATATATATATATATATATATATATATATATATATATATATATATATATATATATATACATATATATATATGCATATATATATATATATATATATATATATATATATATATATATATATATATATATATATATATATGAATCATATTTTTACCCCTACCGGGACTTGAACCTAGGACTTATAATTACTAAGTCAAGGCGCTACCAACTACACACAACAGAAGGTTAAAAGGAATCCAACCTTATAGCTTATATCTGCTTTACTTAGGAATGAATGCATTCTATTTGAATGCCACTGTGCTCATATTACAGGTTCCCCAACCTCACTCATGTTTTCACATATGTAATGTGCTTATTTGGTTATTGTATAGCCCTAATGAGATTGGGAATTGAATTAAATGCGAAAATGAAGCCACGAGTGAGGTTGGGGAATCTGTAATGTGAACATAGTGGTATTCAGATAGAATGCGTTCATTTCTAAGTATAGTAGATATAAGCTATACGGTTGGATTCCTCTTAACCATCTGTGGTGTAGTTGGTACCACCTTGACTTAATAATTATAAGTCCTAGGTTTAAGTCCCGGTCGTGGTAAAAAATGATTCATGTTTTCACATATGAAATGAGCTTATTTGGTTATTGTATAACCCGAATAAGATTGGGAATTGAATTTTATGCGAAAATGAAGCCACGAGTGAGGTTGAGGAATCTGTAATATGAACATAGTGGCATTCACATAGAATGCGTTCATTCCTAAGTACAGCAGATATAAGCTATAAGGTTGGATGCCTTTTAACCTTCTGTGGTGTAGTTGGTAGCGCCTTGACTTAGTAATTATAAGTCCTAGATTCAAGTTCCGATCAGGGTAAAAAATGATTCATGTTTTCACATATGTAATGTGCTTATTTGGTTATTGTATAGCTCTAAGGAGATTGGGAAGTGAATTAAATGCGAAAATGAAGCCACGAGTGATGTTGGGGAGTCTGTAGTATGAACATAGTGGTATTCAGATGGAATATGTTCATTCGTAAGTATAGCAGGTATAAGCTATAAGGTTGGATTCCTTTTAACCTTCTGTGGTGTGTAGTTGGTAGCGCCTTGACTCAGTAATTATAAGTCCTAGGTTCAAGTCACGGTCAGGGTAAAAAAATATTCAGGTTTTTACATATGGAATGTGCTTATTTGGTATATATATATATATATATATATATATATATATATATATATATATATATATATATATATATATATATATAATATATATATATATGCATTTACACATACACATGCACATACATAAGCATATATTATTTAGAATATGAGATACAAACCGTTTATTCACAGCTTGATGAACTCTGTTATCCTCTCTTTTTCCTATACAAAGCTCTGCAGAAAGCTAAACAGGTTTTTTACAATTCACCCAGGACCCCTAAAGAGAACAATTTCAACAAAATCCTTCTTCCTTTCCACCAGAAGCTAGGCGTCATAATTGATACTTTAGGCAAACACTCTCCATTCACTTTTAACTATCCCATTACCCTAAGAAAGGAATTACTTAACGTCAGCCAAAAAAAATAAATAAATAACGTTAATGCGTGAGTATATCAAATCAACTGTAATGATTGCAGTAAAGTGTACATAGGACAGACAGGTCGTTCTCTAGCCCAGAGAGTCTCTGAACACAAGAGGGCAGTGAGATATAATCAAGAAAATTTGACACTTTTTACACACATCAGCGAACAAGATCATAGTATTGATTGGAGTGGTGCCACTATGTTATTCAAAAGCACTTGTCAATTCAAACGAAAAATTGTGGAACCTTCCCTCATTGATATGAAGGACAATCTCAAGTTACTTAGATGGCAATGGACCCCTGACATAGTTGATAAAACTCTTCTGAAGCACAGCCTAAACGAAGTCATTCGTCAAGCTGAACCCCCAACCATATTGTAGTATTTTTTTCAATATTGTTTTGTCTCTTTTTGCGGTATTACTTTACTATTTTCATTATTGTTTTTATCATTATTGTTACTGTTGCTTTTTTTGATATTATTTTTATTATTATTATTGTATTGGTTGTTATTGTTGTTACTGTTGTTAGCATTTCTTGTATTATTATTATTTTCAGGATGATTACTTTTGTTATTTGTATTATTATTATTACCATTAGTCTCATCTTTCCCAATATTTTTATTTTTAAGTTTTGTTCATTATCTTGCAAACCTTTTAGTCTTTATATGCACTCATGTGTGTGACTGTGTGCATGTATATAATTTTATATGTATATGTTTATGCATGTCCATGTGTGTTTGTGTATGCATACATATATTTAACTACATATAAGAACATAAGAACATAAGAATAGAGGACACTGCAACATGCCTACTGGCACACACGAGGCAGCTCCATTTTTGAATTGTATTTTCAGCATGTCTAACCTATTCTATTCTACTCTACTTATTTATACTATTTTTCTTTTTATGATTTTTCTAATAAGCACTAACCTATTCATACCCACCCTACCTCTGTCATATGTCTATCTAATCTACATTTGAAGGGGTCTAAGGTATTGGCATTTACTATCCTACTAGGAAGCCTGTTCCAAGCATCAGTTACTCTATTACCAAACCAATTTTTACCAATTTTCCTTCTGAACCTAAATTTATCAAGCTTAAATCCATTATTACGAGTTCAGGTTTGATCATGAATTATTAAAACTTTATTAATATCAACCTTGTTAATCCCTTTAAACCATTTATACACTTCAGTCATATCCCCCCTAACTCTGCGCCTCTCTAGAGAATGTAGGTTAAGTTTTTTTAATATGTCCTCATGTGGTAGATTTCTGATATTGTGTATCATCTTGGTCATTCTTCGCTGCACTCTCCCCAAGGATTCAATGTCCATCCTATAATAGGGTGACCAGTATTGCACAGCATAATCTAAATGGGGCCTAACTAATGCAAGATAGAGCTGCAAAATAACTTTTTCCGTCTTATTGCCAACACTTCTTGAGATAAATCCTAATATTCTGTTTGCTTTATTTCTGACTGCTGTGCATTGCTCTCTTGGCTTAAGATTACTACTCACAAGAACTCCCAAATCCCTTTCACACTGAGAACTCATGATTTCATGGTTATTTAGCTTATAACTTATACTATTCAGATAATTTATTTAGATCTTCCTGTAAAGCATGAATGTCTTCTTTTCCATTTATAATTCTACCTATTTTAGTGTCATCTGCGAATTTACTTAGGTTACTACTGATATCCGAATCCAGATCATTTAGATATACGATGAATAATAGGGGACCAAGTACCGAGCCTTGTGGTACCCCGCTAGTACCCGAGCCCCACTCCGATTTCTCTCCATTTATGCAAACCCTCTGTTTTCTGTCTTTTGACCATTCTTTGATCCATATGAGAACAGCTCCTCATATACCATGAGCTTCCAGCTTTTTAACTAATCTTTTGTGAGGAACTCTATCAAAAGCTTTGCTAAAATCTAGATATATTGTATCATATTCTTTGCCACAATCTACTGCCTCGTAAACTTCTGAATAAAAAGACAGTAAGTTTGTAAGGCACGAAAAAACATTTAGAAACCGGTATTGTGAAAGTTTTATCAGTCTGTGTAATTCTAGATGTGCCCTTATTTTATTTGCAATGATTGATTCTAGAATCTTACCCACTGTTTCTTTAGCTTCTCCTGCTATTCTAACTTCGTATTTTCTTTTCGACTCTCTAACTACTTTTTTAACTTCCCTGTGTAACTGTATATATTTCCTGTATAATCCTCTTTTAATACCTATAAGATTCTTTATTCTATTGTTCATCCATTTAGGGTCATTTTTTCTTGATCTGAAATGTTTCATGGGAATATAGTCTTTCTGACTATTCTTAAGAGTCATGACAAAATTGTTATATTCCTCATCCAAATTTATATTAACTGACGGACTGCTGTTCTTTCCTGTGGGGGAATTCACTGTATTGATCTTATCTTGTGATAATCCTTGGCCTGGGGTACTCAATTCTCGGGTAATCTGCTACCTGCGACCTGATCTGCTGGATTAATTACCCACATCTGTACCCCAGAAATCCCTTCCCATACCTCATTAGATAGTTTAGTTTTTAAGCCCTCAAAATCTCCTGCTCTAAAGTTTGGAACAATATTCTTATTTTTTTATTTGTATCCATATTCTCTCTATTACTAAGAACTAAATCCAGTATATTCACCCCCCGTGTTGCTTCAAGTACATGCTGAGAAAGAAAATTGTCTTTTATTACTTCCAAAAACTCCTTTTGGCTGCTATCACCTGTTATGGTTTCCCAGTTAATATTTCTAAAATTAAAATCGCCTACAATGCAAACTCTATTTGACCTGGTCACTTTAGAAATTTCATCATATATAATTTGCGAATTTATAATATCTAGATCAGATGGTCTGTAGACTACTCCTACAACTAGACTTTCGATATTATTTTTAATTTCAACCCATAAGGTTTCTGAATTTAGATTTGTCTTAATTCCAGACTTAATGCAGCTTCTGAGACTATCTTTAATATAAATAATTATCCCTCCCCCTCTTCTATCTGCACTGCGATCCGCATTATAAAGTTTATATCATAAGAACATAAGAATAGGGGACACTGCAACATGCCTACTGGCACACACGAGGCAGCTCCATTTTTTAATGATATTTTTAGCATGTCTAACCTATTCTATTCTACTCTACTTATTTATTCTATTGTTCTTTTTATGATTTTTTCTAATAAGCACTAACCTATTAATACCCACCCTACCTCTGTCATATGTCTATCTAATCTACATTTTAAATTGTCTAAGGTATTGGCATTTACTATCCTACTAGGAAGCCTGTTCCATGCATCAGCTACTCTATTACCAAACCAATTTTTACCAATTTCCCTTCTAAACCTAAATTTATCAAGCTTAAATCCATTATTACGAGTTCTGGTTTGATCATGAATTTTTAAAACTATAAATATCTCCCTTGTTAATCCCTTTAAACCATTTATACACTTCAGTCATATCCCCCCTAACTCTTTGCCTCTCTAGAGAATGAAGATTAAGTTTTTTTAATATGTCCTCATATGGTAGATTTCTGATATTGTGTATCATTTTGGTCATTCTTCGCTGCACTCTCTCCAAGGATTCAATTTCCATCCTATAATAGGGTGACCAGAATTGCACAGCATAATCTAAATTGGGCCTAACTAATGCAAGATAGAGCTGCAAAATAACTTTTTCCGTCTTATTGCTAACGCTTCTTGAGATAAATCCTAAAATTCTGTTTGCTTTATTTCTGACTGCTGTGCATTGCTCTCTTGGCTTAAGATTACTACTCACAAGAACTCCCAAATCCCTTTCACACTGAGAACTCATGATTTCATGGTTATTTAGCTTATAACTCGTATAGTCTTTTATAGCACCCATTTTAACTATTTTACATTTTTCAACATTAAATTCCATTTGCCATTTGTCCGACCATGCAGATAATCTATTTAGATCTTCCTGTAAAGCATGAATGTCTTCTTTTCCATTTATAATTCTACCTATTTTAGTGTCGTCTGCGAATTTACTTAGGTTACTACAGATATCCGAATCCAGATCATTTAGATATACGATGAATAATAGGGGACCAAGTACCGAGCCTTGTGGTACCCCGCTAGTAACCGAGCCCCACTCCGATTTCTCTCCATTTATGCAAACCCTCTGTTTTCTGTCTTTTAACCATTCTTTGATCCATATGAGAACAGCTCCTCATATACCATGAGCTTCCAGCTTTTTAACTAATCTTTTGTGAGGAACTCTATCAAAAGCTTTGCTACCTGCGACCTGACCTGCTGGATTAATTACCCACATCTGTACCCCAGAAATCCCTTCCCATACCTCATTAGATAGTTTAGTTTTTAAGCCCTCAAAATCTCCTGCTCTAAAGTTTGGAACAATATTCTTATTTTCCTTTATAGTTTCCTTGAAAATTATGTTAAATCTAATGGGATCATGGTCACTGTTGCCCAATGGTTCACCAATTTCTAAATTCGTAACCATATTCTCTCTATTACTAAGAACTAAATCCAGTATATTTACCCCAGGTGTTGCTTCAGGTACATGCTGAGAAAGGAAATTGTCTTCTATTACTTCCAAAACCTCCTTATGGCTACTAACACCTGTTATGGTTTCCCAGTTAATATTTCTAAAATTAAAATCGCCTACAATGCAAACTCTATTTGACCTGGTCACTTTAGAAATTTCATCGTATATAATTTGCGAATTTATAATATCTAGATCAGGTGGTCTGTAGACTACTCCTACAACTAGACTTTTGATATTATTTTTAATTTCAACCCATAAGGTTTCTGCTACCTGTGACCTGAACTGCTGGATTAATTACCCACATCTGTACCCCAGAAATCCCTTCCCATACCTCATTAGATAGTTTAGTTTTTAAGCCCTCAAAATCTCCTGCTCTAAGGTTTGGAACAATATTCTTATTTTCGTTTATTGTTTCCTTGAAAATTATGTTAAATCTAATGGAATCATGGTCACTGTTGCGAGTGCGTGGTCGAGGTTTGAGAATGGTAGATGGGGATGATAGCGAGTGGGAGCTGAATCAGTTGCTGTTTGCAGATGATACTGTGGGGGTGGCAGATTCAGAGGAAAAGCTGTGTCAGATAGTGTCACAATTTGGAATGGTGTGTGAGAGAATGAAGTTGCTAGTGAATGTGGGAAAGAGTAAGGTTATGAGGTGTACAAGAAATGAGGATGGTGCTGGATTGAATGTCATGTTGAATGGAGAAACTTTTGAGGAAGTTAATCAATTTAAGTATTTAGGCTCGGTTATAGCTGCAAATGGTGGAGTGGAAGCAGATGTGTGTCACAGAATGAATGAAGGATGTAAAGTGTTGGGTGCATTGAAAGGAGTGATGAAGAATAGAGGGTTGGAAATGAATGTCAAAAAAGTTTTGTATGAGAAAGTGGTTGTGCCAACTGTGATGTATGGATCAGAGTTATGGGGTATGAAAGTAAGTGAGAGACAGAAACTAAATGTGTTTGAGATGAAATGCCTGAGGAGTATGATTGGTGTATCTCGATTGGATATGGTTAGGAATGAAGTGGTGAGAGCAAGAACGGATGTGAGGAGAGAAATTGCAGCCAGAGTATATATGAATGTTCTGAGATGGTTCGGCCATGTGGAAAGGATGGATGATGAAAGGCTGCTGAAAAAGGTGATGAATGCGAGAGTTGATGGGAGAAATGGTAGAGGGAGGCCTAGGTTTGGATGGATGGATGGAGTAAGGAGAGCCCTGAATGATTGGAGGATGGATGTGAGGGAAGCAAGCGAGCGTACTAGGAATAGGAATAAGTGGCGAGCGATTGTGACGCAGCTCTGATGGGCATCTGCTGTTACCACGGGGCTGCATCTTGCAGAGGTAGCCCTGTTTTAGGGGCAGTAGGAGTTGGCAGTTGTAAAGCGACACAGGTTGTGGAAGAGCCAGGAGGATGGGCTGTGGCACTCCAGCAGTGCCATCTGAATGATCGCTAGCTCCCTTGTCATTGCCCATAGAGCAAAGTAATCTCCTTATTGTTTTCCTCTCTTGATGTCGGCTACCCCCCCAATTAAAGTGGGAAACAGCCAAGGTAGATATATATATATATATATATATATATATATATATATATATATATATATATATATATATATATATATATATATATATATATATATATATATATATATATATATATATATATATATATATATATATATATATATATATTTAAATATATATATATATATATATATATATATATATATATATATATATATATATATATATATATATATATATATATATATATATATATATATATATATATATATATATATATATATTTATATATATATGTATATATATATATATATATATATATATATATATATATATATATATATATATATATATATATATATACACATATATATATATATATATATATATATATATATATATATATATATATATATATATATATATATATATATATATATATATATATCGCTTCATTCGTTTGTACAAATCAGATTTATCTGAAGATAAGTAATACCCTTCAAAGTACGAAGGATCTCAAAATTTGTTTCAATATCCTTTCGTAGCCTTTACCATTCAATTTTACTATTTTCACTTATTTCTCGTTAAACAGAATCATATATATATATATATATATATATATATATATATATATATATATATATATATATATATATATATATATATATATATATATATATATATATACATATATATATATATATATATATATATATATATATATATATATATATATATATATATATATATATATATATATATATATATATATATATATATATATATATATATATATATATATATATATACATATATATATATATATATATATATATATATATATATATATATATATATATATATATATATATATATATATATATATATTTATATATATATATATATATATATATATATATATATATATATATATATATATATATATATATATAGATATATACACACACTCAGAGGGAGAGAGAGAAAGAGAGAGAAGAGCATGTCGTGTCTGTCATACGTAGAGTGCCTAACTTTGGAAGGTTTCAACTAAATTTAAGAAAGTTTCAATGTAAAAAATAGTCAGTGTTGCTGGATTTGAGAATAGAAAAAATAATGGAAACGATGTTAGGGAATTTGAAAAGTATGTTGAGACATATCAATGTCAATTCAAATATCACTTTTTTGGGGGAAAGGGAGAAAAGAGGAACGTAATTCATCAACAGTCTATAATCTGCTTGCATCATGCAGAATTAAATGTAAATAAATGTAAAATCGGATATTATTGGCAAGTGCCTATCTAACAGAGAACTATGTTCTGATTTCCGTAGTCTGCAGCCTCGTTGACAAGTTTTCCTCAAAAGGCAATTTTTGTCTTTCTCGTCTCGATGGACTAAACTCCTATTTTGATTGAGGAGGAATGCCATTTATAGATACTCTTCTTATTGTCTTCTCTGGTAGATAGATGTTTTCTCTAGTAGGCTGATAACCGTTTTCTTTCGCATGCAAAAAACTACTCCTTGGTAGGTTAAAAATTGTTTTCTCTGGTAGTCCAAAAATTTCCTCTGGTAGGCCAAAGTCTGTACTCTCTGGTACATCAAAACTGTATTCTCTGTTAGGTCCCAACCTGTCCTTTCTGAAAAAAAAAAAAGACTGCCTCTCTGGTAGGCTAAAAACTGTACTCTCTTTTAGTCCAATAACTGACTTCTTTGGTAGGATAAAGACTGTCTTCTCTCGCATGCTAATAACTGTATTAAATGATTGTCCAAAAACTATTTTTTTCTGGTAGGCCTAAGACTTTCTTCTCTAGTAATCCAAAAGCTGTCTTCTCTATTATATTAAACCAAAAACCGCTTTCTCTGCTAGGCTAAAAACTCTATCACTGTCGTAGATTGGCTACTAATATGGCCATTTCTTATTGGTAAATCTGAACGATTTCGGTAAGATTTCACAGATTTAATACAGTCGATTAAGAGATTAAGTGCAGATGGGGTACGTACATAAAGAAGTAAAAAAGAAGATGGAGGGGGAAGGGACCTAAGAGGGAATGGTCCTTGTGGCATATTGCGCTAAGGGTCGAATCGACAAAGGGAATCATCTTGGAGGTGGATTGGTCCTGTTTCCAGTGTATGTGTGCGTATGTGTGTGCGTGCGTGTATGAAATTATCTAATTGCAATTACCTAATTGCGCTTATGGGAAAGAGCTCCAAGTTCGCAACTTCTAGTCTCCTGGTTGGTTCCATTTTGTACTTAGTGATGCTTCTCATACTTGTCCTTAAAACTATGGATTGAGTTACCATTAACTACCTCTTCGCTTAGCGAATTCCAATTATAAAATATTCTTACACTAAAAAAGTACTTCCTTACCCCCGGCTAAGAAGTTTTCTTACGGAGCCTCAAACTATGACCTCTAGTTCTAATGCCAGCCATATCAAAATATCGATCCCTATCCGCTCTGTCATAACCATATCACCCCTAATTCTTATAGCTTCGAGTGATGGTAAGTCTAATTCCCTCTTGCTCTACTCATAACTGAGATTGCGTACTTCTGGCACCAGTTTCTTAACAAGTCTTTGAACTTTTTCCAGCATAACTACGTGCTTTTTCAAGTGTGGATTTCAAAATGGGGCTGCATATTCAAACTTTGACCTCACCAACGATATATGGTGTGTGTGTGTGTTTGTGTTGATATATATACGGCCAAACTGTCACACACACGTGCATGCACATGTGTATGTGTATGTATGTTTGGAGGTACATAGACTGACAAACAGTCATGCACAGACATAAGTATATAATGTGTGCGTGTGCGAGTGTGTGTAGAGAGATAGGGTAATAGATAGATAGTGGGTAGTTAATCCAGCAGGTCAGGTCGCAGGTGGCGGATTACCCCGAAATTTGGGTACCACATGCCAAGGATTATCACAAGATAAGTTCAATACATTAAATTCTCTCACAGGAAAGAACAGCAGCCCGTCAGTTAATATAAATTTGGATGAGGAATATAACAATTTTGTCATGACTCTTAAGAATAGTCAGAGACACTATATTCCCATGAAACATTGCAGATCAAGAAAAAATGACCCTAAATGGATGAACAATAGAATAAAAAATCTTATAGGTATTAAAAGAGGAATATACAGGAAACTAAAAAGAGGTGAAGAGCAGGTGAGGCAGCAATATATACAGTTAAACAGGGAAGTTAAAAAGATAGTTAGAGAGTCGAAAAGAAAATACGAAGTTCGAATAGCAGGAGAAGCTAAAGAAAATCCTAAAGGGTTTTATCAACATTATCAAACAAAATTTAAGGAAAAAGTCGGACCAATTGAAGTAGCCAATGGCCATATCACAGATGACGATAAAGTGATGTGTACATGTTTAAATGATTATTTCTTATCTGTATTTACAAATGAAAACTTGGAAAATATTCCGGAAGTAGAATCCATTTACAGAGACAGTCCCGATAATATACTTAGTTCAATAAATATTACGAGAGAGGAGGTAATAAAAGTAATAGATAAATTAAAGGCTCATAAATCTCCGGGACCTGATGGAATATATGCTAGAATATTAAAGGAATGCAAGGAAGAGCTTAGTTGTCCTCTAACTGCATTATTTAATAATTCAATAAAATTAGGATCGGTACCCATGGAGTGGAAATTGGCAGATGTGGTACCAATATTTAAGAAAGGAGAACGTGTTAAAAAGAATAATTATAGGCCGGTAAGTTTAACGTCAACAGTGGGTAAGATTCTAGAATCCATAATTGCAAATAAAATAAGGGCACATCTAGAATTACACAGACTGATAAAACTTTCACAACACGGGTTTCTTAAGGGTTTTTCGTGCCTTACAAACTTACTGTCTTTTTATTCAGAAGTTTACGAGGCAGTAGATTGTGGCAAAGAATATGATACAATATATCTAGATTTTAGCAAAGCTTTTGATAGAGTTCCTCACAAAAGATTAGTTAAAAAGCTGGAAGCTCATGGTATAGGAGGAGCTGTACTCAGATGGATCAAACAATGGTTAAAAGACAGAAAACAGAGGGTTTGCATAAATGGAGAGAAATCAGAGTGGGGCTCGGTTACAAGCGGGGTACCACAAGGCTCGGTACTGGGTCCTCTATTATTCATCGTATATCTAAATGATCTGGATTCGGATATCAGTAGTAACCTAAGTAAATTCGCAGACGACACTAAAATAGGTAGAACTATAAATGGAAAAGAAGACATTCATGCTTTACAGGAAGATCTAAATAGATTATCTGAATGGTCGGACAAATGGCAAATGGAATTTAATGTTGAAAAATGTAAAGTAGTTAAAATAGGTACTATAAAAGACAATACTAGTTATAAGCTAAATAACCATGAAATCATGAGTTCTCAGTGTGAAAGGGATTTGGGAGTTCTTGTGAGTAGTAGTCTTAAGCCAAGAGAGCAATGCACAGCAGTCAGAAATAAAGCAAACAGAATTTTAGGATTTATCTCAAGAAGCGTCAGCAATAGGACGGAAAAAGTTATTTTGCAGCTCTATCTTGCATTAGTTAGGCCCCATTTAGATTATGCTGTGCAATTCTGGTCACCCTATTATAGAATGGAAATTGAATCCTTGGAGAGAGTGCAACGAAGAATGACCAAGATGATACACAATATCAGAAATCTACCATATGAGGACAGATTAAAAAAACTTAATCTACATTCTCTAGAGAGGCGAAGAGTTAGGGGGGATATGATTGAAGTGTATAAATGGTTTAAAGGGATTAACAAGGGAGATATTAATAAAGTTTTAAAAATTCATGATCAAACCAGAACTCGTAATAATGGATTTAAGCTTGATAAATTTAGGTTCAGAAGGGAAATTGGTAAAAATTGGTTTGGTAATAGAGTAGCTGATGCATGGAACAAGCTTCCTAGTATGATAGTAAATGCCAATACCTTAGACACCTTCAAATGTAGATTAGATAGACATATGACAGAGGTAGGGTGGGTATGAATAGGTTAGTGCTTATTAGAAAAATCATAAAAAGAAAAAACAGAATAAATAAGTAGAGTAGAATAGAATAGGTTAGACATGCTGGATATACAATTCAAAAATGGAGCTGCCTCGTGTGTGCCAGTAGGCATGTTGCAGTGTCCTCTATTCTTATGTTCTTATGTTCTTATAGACAGATATATGGATTGCTAAGTAGGTAGAATGAGAGAGAGAGAGAGAGAGAGAGAGAGAGAGAGAGAGAGAGAGAGAGAGAGAGAGAGAGAGAGAGAGAGAGAGAGAGAGAGAGAGAGAGAGAGAGATCATAATGAAAGGATTGTTTAAAAATGTCTTTATAATTATCCAAATAATTAGTCCTCTCTTTTGTATCCTACCCTAATGTGACTACGTTGGGGCAATAAGATTAACCTAATTGCCTAATTATTCTAACTTAATTACCCCATGTGTGTGTGACTCACATTTTCTCTTATGGCGTTATTCAGCTTTTTTTTCAAATTCTATAGAAATTCTGTATCCATTATTATCATTCATTTAATTATTTATGCGTTTTTTTTTACTTCATTATGCTTTATATATATATATATATATATATATATATATATATATATATATATATATATATATATATATATATATATATATATATATATATATATATATATATATATATATATATATATATATATATATATATATATATATATATATATATATATATATATATATATATATATATATATATATATATATATATATATATATATATATATATATATATATATATATATATATATATATATATATATATATATATATATATATATATATATGTATATGTATATGTATATGTATATATATATGTATATGTATATGGATATATATATATATATATATATATATATATATATATATATATATATATATATATATATATATATATATGTATGTAGTATGTATGTACGTATGTATGTATGTATGTATGTATGTATGTATGTATGTATGTATGTATGTATGTATGTATGTATGTATGTATATATGCATGTATGTATATATGTATGTATGTATGTATGTATGTATGTATGTATGTGATTACCTAATTGTGATTACCTAATTGTGTTTACGGGAAAGAGCCCAAAGCTCGTATCTTCCCGTCTCCTGATCGGTTCCATTTTTAGACTTAGTGATACTTATCGTACCTGTCCTTAAAACTATGGATTGAGATAGCATTAACTACCTCCTCGCTTAGCGAATTCCAATTATCAACTACTCTTACACTGAAAAAGTATTTCCTTACATCCTGCAAACAAGTTTTCTTACGAAGCTTCAAACTATGACCTCTAGTTCTAGAGCCAGCCATATCGAAATATCGATCCCTATCCACTCTATCATAACCATGAAGGAATTTAAAGACTGTCACCATATCCCCCCTTACTCTTCTAGCTTCGAGTGATGGTACGTCTAATTCCCTCAGCCTCTCATCATAACCGAGATTGCATATTTCTGGCACCAGTTTCGTGGCATGTCTTTGAACTTTTTCAAGCTTAGCTATGTGCTTTTTGAAGTGCGGATTCCAAAAGGGGGCTGCATATTCGAGTTTTGGCCTCACATAGGTTACATAAATATTTCTGAACATTTCCTTGTCCATGTGCCTGAAGGCTACCCTTACATTTGATAAGAATGCATATGCTGCCCTTACTACGCCATTTATATGTATTTCTGGAGACAAATCTGCCAGTATGTTTACTCCTAGATCTCTCTCATTTTCTGTCTCTTGAAGTTGTACTCCAGCCACCGAGTAGTCAAGCTTGGGCCTTCTTGCACTTGTACCCATTCTCATTACCTTACATTTTGAGGTATTGAATTTCATTAGCCACTTTTCTGACCACTCATGCAGATTATTTAGATCCTCCTGAAGTTCTCTACCATTGTTCTCGTTTTTTACTTTCTTCACAATCTTTGCATCATCTGCAAACATATTCATGAATGAATTTACACACTCTGGTAGGTCATTTACATATACAAGGAACAAAAGTGGCCCTAACACTGAACCCTGTGGAACTCCACAACTAACTCTTCTCCATTCAGACACTGAGTGTCTTACTCTAACCCTCTGTTCCCTTCCTTCTAAGTAAGTTTTTATCCATTCCAAGACATTTCCACCTATTCTAGCCATTGATTGCAGCTTCCTAATAAGTCTCCCATGTGGAACAGTGTCAAACGCTTTCTGGAAGTCTAGGAATATGCAATCTTCCCAGCCCTCTCTTTCCTGTAAGATTTGGCTTACCTCATCATAAAATTCTAATAAGTTTGTTACTGTTGATCTTCCTTCTCTGAAGCCATGTTGCCTCACTGACAAAAAGTTGAAGGATTCCAAGTGAAGAGAGATATGTTTCCTTAGTAGTTTCTCCATAAGTTTGCAAACTATGCTGGTCAAGGAAACTGGTCTATAGTTCAGAGCCGTATCCCTCCTTCCCTTTTTGAAGATAGGTACCACATTTGCTTGTTTCCAGCATCTTGGAATCTCCCCCGACTCCAGAGACTCCTTAAATATGATACTTAGTGCCACTGATATTGTGCTTGCGCATTTTTTAAGCACATGAGGGGATATGTCATCAGGACCTGTAGCTTTATGAACATCTAAATCCATCAGCGCTTTGCATACCTCTGTGGCTGTAAGGTTGATGTTCTCTAATACCGGCCCTTGAGCTTCTATCACTGCAATCTGAGGGGGTGGGGTATTTTCTACTGTAAATACTGACTGAAACTCCTTGTTCAATTCTTTGCAGATCTCTTCGTCCGTCTCAGTGATGCTTCCATCCGCTCTCTTTAGCCTTAAAACCTGTTCTTTTACCTTCAGTTTTCCTCTGATAAAGCTGTGGAAAAGCTTGGGATTTTCTTTAGCCTTCCTGGTGATGTCCCTCTCATAATCTCTCTCTGCCTCTCTCCTTTTACTTAGGTAGTCATTTCTTGCTCTTTTGTAGGTTTGCCAGGCATTTATGTTTTTTCTCCTCCTATGCCTTTTCCAGCATTTGTCTCTCCACTCCTTAGCTCTTTTACACCCATTATCGAACCATTTCTCTCTGGCATGAATTACACCTACTTTGGTGACAGGTATGCAGCAATCTACTATCTTCCCATATTTCTCACAAAAGATGTCATACATTTCTTGTACAGATTTGTTGTAAAATAAGGTTCTCCAGTCAATAACTGCAAAAAGCTCATTCATTTTGATGTAATCTCCTTTCGGATAGTTCCTCCTCATGTCCTCAGTGCCTCTACCCTCAGGAAGAATGTCTTCAATGATATACTCCATCAACAACACACAGTGGTCACTCTTTCCAATTGGTGGTTCATACTCAATATTTTCAATATCCAACACATTATCTGTGAACACTAGATCAAGTAGTGATGGCTCATCCCCACCCCTGGCTCTTGTTGGTTCCATTACATGTTGGTGTAGGAAATTCCCTTGTACCAATCTAGGAATCTTGCCCCAAATGAGTCCTCACCACTGTGTGGGTCAAGATTTATCCAATCTATCTCTTTATGATTAAAGTCTCCCATAATCAAAATCCTACATTTTTTC
>JAXCGZ010019001.1:12500-20000 GCA_037179515.1 Halocaridina rubra | reverse complement strand
ATATATATATATATATATATATATATATATATATATATATATATATATATATATATATTTGTGTTGGTTTGCTTGCTTGCTTCTTACATATTTGTTTATGTTCCTCTTCTCATTCTTTCTTTATTTGTGTATCTATTCATGTATGTATTTAGATAATAATTCATTTATATTTTTTTTATTTTTTATTTTTTATTTATTGCTTTAATGCTAAGGGACGGTTAACTGAACAATTAAGGAAATTCTAACTCCTGAAAACAATTTTATAATATACACCTCAAATTCATCAGTATTTATGAATATATGCATGTATGTATGTATGTATGTATATATGTAATTCATCCTTAAATTGTCTGTATACATGTATATTTCTATGTGAGTATGTCTGAAATACATGTATATCACTGTCATTATATCTATATGCCCGTTTGTTGACTGTCTTTGCCACTCGACCAGTATCCATCTTGGCCACCATTAAAATTAACCTCTACCACCATTCCCACAAACCATTTGAATGATGATATTATCGTCTCTCTTCATATTATATGAGACATTAGATTTCATTTGCGACACTGGTTAAGTATTCCAGTAATGACATAACGGAGTCCTATCAAAGGCACCCGTGATTTTTCTTTATCTATCTATCTATCTATCTATCTATCTATCTATCTATCTATCTATCTATCTATCTATCTGTCTGTCATTGTAAATATTTATGTATTCATGTATGAAATAATTTGTAAATTTGTATGTATGTATGTATGTATGTATGTATGTATGTATGTATGTATGTATGTATGTATGTATGTATGTATGTATATATGTATGTATGTATGTATGTATGTCATTCTTTCTTTCTTCCTTTCTTTCTTTCAGAAATTGCTTCATGAAGTCGTTTATAGCTTGCATGAGATTTTATTACTGGTCAGAAGTCGTTCGTTTAGCGATGCATATTTAACCGTTCCTTGTATTCATGGACCCTTAAGAGGTGGTTGTCGTGGGGGGGGGGGCAAAGGGAGCGAGTGTTAGAAAAGAGTTTCTTAAGCTTTTATGATGTCAGACACCCCTGTGTGAGGTAACGGTGCCTCAGCACATGCAGCCACCCAGTACAGTGTCGATGCAATTTCTGAATTTTTGCTCAGTGTTTTATTTCTTGGCCTCAGGATTTAAGGCTAGAATGCACCACTTTATGCATCATCATTAGCCCCAGTTCGAATGGGGGTGGACCTAAGAATATTTTTGCTCTTCTTGAGTATTAGCTTTTGCATCTGTTGGTTCCTCCTGTGACCTTCGACATATATTTTGCTGAATGTGTTTTTGTATAGATTATGCCTGTTTTGATAATACGCACGCACACACACAAACAAACAAACACACACACACATGCACACACACATGCACACGCACACACACATACACATGCACACACAATAGCTCATCCACCCAAAAGTAATATATATTTACCTTTGTTTAGGGACAATGGGAAAACAACAGGGAAATTGAAGACAGTGGGAAAAGTAGGAAACAAATATTTTAGAAAGAGACGAAATGGGTAAATCGGGATAAAAAAGAAGTGGAAGATTAAAAAGAGTAAAGAAGGGGAAGAGAAAACGACACGAAATTAAGATGGTAAGAAATGGTGGAAAGCACATACATGAATATACAGATAATGGGCCTAAGAATTTAATTGTTCTCTCTCTCTCTCTCTCTCTCTCTCTCTCTCTCTCTCTCTCTCTCTCTCTCTCTCTCTCTCTCTCTCTCTCTCTCTCTGTTCTCTCTCTACCCGTATTGTGAGTATGCAGTTGGAGCTCAACTTACCCCCTCTTGTGGAGAGGATTTATGCCAATGTGTCCTATTTTACTGTTAAGTGTCTTCACTACCCCTTTCTTGCTCCGTACTTCTCTGCTGTCATGAGGACGTCCCTTGATCCAGACGCACCCAGGCTCCCACTTCGAGCAGGAGGTCATAACCTTATCAGGGTGGTGAGTGACATTCTCCGTGGCCTTGACATCGACCTGCCAGTGCAGGTGGCTGTCCCAGATTTACCACCCTGGCGTGTCCCCCTCCCCGCTGTCACATATACACCGACCTCGAAGGATGTCTATCCCCCCTTGCAGAGACAGTTAGCTCTGGAGACTATCGCTGATGTATCCACGTCTGTCCCTGCAGCACACCACGTCTATGTTGATGGTTCTGTGCAAGCAGATGGGAGGGCAGCATGTGCTGTGTTTTCCCCCACCATGGAGCCGCCTGTGCCGGCTGATTCATGGATTGGCCGTAGACTACCCACCTCGTCGAGCTCCACCTACTGTGAACTGAATGCCATCTTGGATGCCGTGACTCTCCTTGTTCGACGACGAGTGAATGGGGTAATAATTTGTGACTCCCAATCGGCCCTACAAGCCCTATCCTCGCCAAGACCTATCTGTGGCCGTGCTGTGGGAGATATACTATGTCGCCTCGCAGCCGCTCGGGATGCTTCTCTTGTTGTGTCATTTGTGTGGACTCCATCCCACATTGGGCTGACTGGCAATGACCCAGCGGATCGTCTTGCCAAGGCGGCCTGTATGCTGGATGGGCATGCTGTGGACGCTGAGCCCTCCCTCCGAGGCCTACGTAACATCATCTACTCAGCTGGGTTTGCCATGACGGTCCAGCGTAGGGACACGGAGAGGGCCAACAGTGTGTCCATACAGCACCATGATCACTTCCTTCACAGTCGCTACAAGTATCGCAGACGCGGGTTAATGGTGCGGAAAAACAATGTAGTTAGTGCTCGGCTCAGAATGGGGTATCGGCCTTTATGGCAGGTCTCCCAGACTCTAGATATGCCACAGTACACCTCCTGTACATTATGCGACCGAACTAATGCTAACACTCTTGACCACTATTGTCTTCAGTGCCCCACAGTGAGAGATGTTTTACCACGAGGTCAGAACTTAATACAGATCTGCTCATTTTTACTTAATGATGACAACCTTGATGTTATTCTTGCTCGTTTTCCTCACTTTGGTGGCCATTAATTATATTGAATTATACATATATTTTCTGTATGTTGCTGTATAATTCTGTTTGTGCATTCTGCGTTTCTCTGAGCTTTACTTTTGCATATAATGTACTCTGTGCTGCCATTCTGTGAGTTGTGTGTTAGTATGCAGCAATGTTTTATCAATATGTACACCTCCCTGTAAACCATGTTCAATTCTTGGTTTTATATCCATTTGAAGCATTATTTGTATGAACTCATGTAATGTCTGACGCCTTGGCGCAATAAATTAATAAAATAAAATAAAAATAATCTCTCTCTCTCTCTATTTATCTATATATCTCTATCTGTCTTATTGAGTGTGTACTCTCTCTCTCTCTCTCTCTCTCTCTCTCTCTCTCTCTCTCTCTCTCTCTCTCTCTCTCTCTCTCTCTCTCTCTCTCTCTCTCTCTCTCTCTCTCTTGAGAATTAAGGAATCCCGGTCAGTCAGTATATTATACCTGTAACACCATACCTTATAAACCCAAAAGAACCCCATCTAGTTATTTGATATAGAAGGAGTTGGTGTCTAACATAGTCTTAGTCATAGATTTTATTGCCAAATACTCAGTATATATACAGGAATAAATATGTACTTTATATTCAGAGGCACTAGCCTGCTGAGCAAGAGCTCCTTGGCAGGCAGTTTAATATACATTTCACATAATTTAAAGTATGACGGCAATAGTTAACAAACGCTCCAATATAGCAATCTCATACTTTACCTGTTCTACTTCTCGACAGCCATATCCTAAGCATCATTGTGACCTGGGAGTTGATTTTCTATTGACGGTGTAGCCAATCTCTTGTTGTTTTTGCTATCTGCCTTTTAATGTGACATTATTAATCCTCATTTGAATGAGGGTGGAGACAACCAGGCGGGAGCTGGGGAATTATGGCTGAATGACTTCCCTACCTCCCCGCGATGTTCTCGAGCGAGCGTTTGACACTTTCCGAAATGGGGGCTCAGATCACTGCTCTAGGCTGCAAATACCGAAATTCATGCAGTAAGCTCTGATTTGTGGATCTTTCTGCCGCATTATGGCCTGAGTTCCACAGTCATCGAGCTAATTACCCTTTTTAATTTGCGTAAAATTTACGTAAGCTGATTAGAATACAGCACGGAGATGCAGATCGTTTTACAAACATACATGTTTTATGAGATTAAAACGAAGTAAAAGTAGGAGATTAAGGACAAGGCAGAATTAAGAATTGATACACACGGAAAAGGACAAATTGAAAGAGCAGTCGAAGTAATGAAGACTTAGAGATATGGTAGGATTAGGCCCTGAGATTACGATAGATCTGCTTTTTGCAGGAAGGTGGGCTATAAGAATTAGGAGAAACAAAAGGAGGAGGAAAGTTCCAGAATCTGGGGGTGGATGGAAAGAAGCAGTCGCTGCACCCCCAATCTGTGAGCTACAAATCTCCATGCAGTACCTGTGAGACGAGGCCAATTGGCGAATTTACACGGCCTCGGCAGTGGGGGAGGGTTGTAGCTCTCCAACATACCAGCGATACGTTGGAGATGGCAAAAGATTCTCCATAGTTCTTCAGAGAAGATGACCATGCATGAGTAAGATACGAAAGGTCAGCAGTGGATCTTACCTTGCGAAAGTCGTATTGGTAATCAAACATAAGCGAGTTAGATTCAAGATGCTTCAAGAAGTGAGAATTGAGTACAGATTTGCATACTTTAGCAGTAGCAGAGGTTAAGGAAATAGGTTGTTAGTTGTAAGGATTAGAATGGTTACCCTTCTTAGGAACAGACTGAACTTAGTGGATGCTTCCATGATGAAGGGTATATACTGGTTGAGAGAATGAGGTGAAAAAGACTGCAGAACACTGGAGCCTGCAAACTCCCTAAGGAACCTTGAAGGGATACCATCAGATCCGGATGCCTTGTTCATTTTTAGAGAGTGAAGAACCTTATCGACTCTGTGTGAAGAAAGAATAAAGGAGGGCATAGGGTTAGAGAGAGCTAAAGTGCGAGGAAGAAGTGCGCTGGAATGGCTTGCGGAAGAGTTGGCTGAAAAACGGAAGAAAAAAGAGTGGCTTTGTCAGTGGGAGAGCAAGCTTTAGAATCATATGGACGAATGGGAGGGGGTAAATTTGAATTACATAAGTCCAGAGAGGTTTTTGTCTAATGACCAAAAACATTTATCAGTAGGAGAGGAGTTTAAGTCACCAACTTACCTTCCTAAAAAGGAAGTCCTATTTCTTCGAAACCGAGCAGTGCATCGATTCCTAGCTGTAATAAGAGCAGAGCAGGTTAAATCAGAAGGAGATGCTTGATACAACTGGTATGCCGGATCCGTACCTTGAATAGCCATTTAGCATTCACGGTCCAACCAAGGATTATGGGGAGAAAAAGTTTTCATAGAGGAGGGGATGCATGCCTCCTTTCCTAAGGTTATGATATCGGCAACTTTTAGGGCTTCCTGATCAGGGTTTCGAGTCCGAGAGTAATAGTCATTCCATGGGAAATCATGGAGAATGTTACACAAATCATAACAATGGGTATGCTCGAAGTGCCAAAAGTGGTGTTGAGTAGGAGGAATTGATGGAGGGGAAATGAAAATAGAAGAGGTTGAGATCAAATAGTGTTCAGATTTACCAAAAGGGAAAAGTGCAGAATATGAATATTTTGATGGATTAGAAGTAAAAAATAGGTCGAGAGTATTAGCTGCATGGTCATGGTGATCGAGAACATGAGAAATATGTTTAATAATCTGCTCCAAATCATGAGTAGCAGAGAAAGCAAGGGTCTCACTTCCTCCCACATTAGTGTGAGAAGAACGATGTCACTCATTGTGATGTACATTGACATCGCCAATATAGAAAATTTCAACATGTGGGTGAGAAGATATTGAGGAGTCATGGCAAGGGGACATAAATTCAAAGACGGACACTAAGTCAGTGGAGTTATGAGAGCAGTAAAATTATAGTGGTAATGGAGAGATAGATCTTTAGCCAGAGAACATCAAAGTGAGGAGATTCAATATTCATGAGGCTTGCAATATGTGTTATTATTAAGGTAGGCACAGACCCCACCTTTGAAAAGGAAACGAGAATACAGGTTATAGTGATATATTTGAAATGGATCAGGGGATTCATGGCCAGAGAGCTGGTTTTCAGAGAGGAAGAGGAGGTTAGTGAGGGATGTACCCAAGTGATTACCTAATTGTGATTACCTAATTGTCTTTACGAAAAGATTAGAGATGAAAGATTAGAGTTCAGATATATATATATATATATATATATATATATATATATATATATATATATATATATATATATATATATATATATATATATATATATATATATGAATCATTTTTTACCCCAACCGGGACTCGAACCTAGGACTTATGATTACTAAGTCAAGGCGTTACCACTACACCACAGAAGGTTAAAAGGAATCCAACCTTATAGCTTATATCTGCTATACTTAGGAATGAACGCATTCAATCTGAATGCCACTATGTTCATATTACAGATTCCCCAATCTCACTCGTGGCTTCATTTTAGCATTTAATTCAATTCCCAATCTCATTCGGGCCATGAAATAAACAAATAAGCACATTACATATGTGAAAACATGAATCATTTTCTACCCCGACCGGGACTCGAACCTAGGAATTATGATTAATAAGTTAAGGCGCTACCACTACACCACAGAAGGTTAAAAGGAATCCAACCTAATAGCTTATATCTGCTACTCTTAAGAATGAACGCATTCTATCTGAATGCCACTATGTTCATATTACAGATTCCCCAACCTCACTCGTGGCTTCATTTTAGCATTTAATTCAATTCCCAATCTCATTTGGGCCATGAAATAACCAAATAAGCACATTACATATGTGAAAACATGAATAATTTTTTTTTACCCCGACCGGGACTCGAACCTAGGACTTATGATTACTAAGTCAAGGCGCTACCACTACACCACAGAAGGTCAAAAGGAATCCAACCTTATAGCTTATATCTGCTATACTTAGGAATGAATGCATTCTATCTGAATGCCATTATGTTCATATTACAGATTCCCCAACCTCATTCGTGGCTTCATTTTAGCATTTAATTCAATTCCCAATCTCATTCGGGCCATGAAATAACCAAATAAGCACATTACATATGTGAAAACATGAATCAATTTTTAATTCAACCGGAACTCGAACCTAGGACTTATGATTACTAAGTCAAGGAGCTACCACTACACCACAGATGGTTAAAAGGAATCCAACCTTATAGCTTATATCTGCTATACTTAGGAATGAACGCATTCTATCTGAATGCCACTATGTTCATATTACAGATTCCCCAACCTCACTCGTGGCTTCATTTTAGCATTTAAATCAATTCCCAATCTCATTCGGGCCATGAAATAACCAAATTAGCACATTACATATGTGAAAACATGAATCATTACTAACATGGATAATTTGTACTAATAGCTATAAGCAGTAATAAAC
>JAXCGZ010019001.1:2500-7500 GCA_037179515.1 Halocaridina rubra | reverse complement strand
AATGGGGTCCCTTGTATGGAAGTCCCTCTTAGATAAGCATATATAGATTGTATTTTCTCTACATACATACATACATACATACATACATACATACGATGGCTGCAGTCCCCCTTGCAATGGGGTGGCCTAGTCAAAGCATACATGCACCAGAAGCTAATCTATTCGATTACTTCTCTTAGCTCCTTGGGGAAGTAGGACTGTAGCATTCCAACCTCAGCACCCTACTTATGTCATCCACAAGATAAGTGGGTAAGGATCTTCTGCCGTGAGACCCTACAACCGTAGCTGGTTTGCTCCCACCGCATCATCTCAGGGCAACCCTCCCATTCCCACCCGTCCCAGTTTATTTTCTTAGCTTTTTCTCTTTTGCTTCACCCTTTCATTAAAGCTGGAATCTCCTCGCTCATTTGCAGGAGGTTCCCCGTTCGATTCTTAACTAAAACTTGAAGGTTGGCGGCGGTGGCCGGTTGGTAACGTACGCGACTTTGATTCGTCAGGTCGTTTATTGTAGAGCCTCCACGGACTGAGGTTAAAAAGAGAACACTCCGAGATAACGGTCACACACTGCCAAATCCCAAGTCCTTTGAAAGGAAGACACCATCCTAGGCCTTACTAAAAGAAGGGAGTCCGTGAGGTAAAAGAGGATCATTTCCTAAAACTAGAAGGAGAGGATAGTGGCATCCTTCGTATGGTAACAACATCTGTCAAATTAGTAGTACCCATAGATATATGTTGGGCTAGTAGTGGAACAGGGTTCATATATGTTGGATCTTCGGCTACGACAAACATTCCCATCCTGAAGAAACGAAACCGACCACGAGACGAGGGGATGCGAGCATACGATGGATCTTTCCCGTGAACACAGTCAGGTCAAAGACACATGTATGTACATACTAGCACATGCACACACGCTCGTTATTGGTTACACATAAACACGCACACAGATACACACACGCACACACATACACACGAGAGCCCTCTCACATTTGATATACATTTTGTGTTAAGTAAACAAACACGATAGTCGTGTTTGTAAAAAACACGGTAGCTTAACATAGTGTTGTTTGGGTTGAATACACATGCACGTGTGTACATACACATATCCACGCTAGCACGTATACATGCATTCTCTCTCTCTCTCTCTCTTTCTTTATCTCACTCTCACACACACGCATACTAAGTGAAGGAACAGTATTTAGTTTTATTAAATAAAATTGCGCATAGCTGTGTTAGTCAAGAACGTAACTAAAGTAATAATGGAATAAATACTGAACCAAAAGAGCAAAGCCATTGCAAGACGTACCACACACACAGGCATCATGTACATTAAGCTAGAGGCATGACATACATCCTACGATATACAAATTATGCAATACATCATCTTTGCACTTCAATTCATTGAGAAAATTTAAAAGTTTCCTTTGCGCACTATGGCGTTCATCAGGTACATATATAATAAAATGAAGCGAAAGAAACGTTTTTGCTGATTGTGTCACACAAGCAAGTACATGATGACGAAAATGTACAATAATCATACCCAAAAACAATAGAACTACAAACTACCCTACTGCTTACATTTGCAAATATCAAAAAGAAATGAAAACTATATTGTACTAAAGGAACAGTAATGTGCAAATAAAGTTTCTTTGACCAAGATAAGTACTTTTGTACACTGGCGTAGTAATAGATTCACTTTAGGGTGGAAGTTAATAAAAAAATCATTGGCATCCGCCACAATGGGGGTGACGCGTCAGAACCACATCGAGATGGTAAAGTACTAAAAAGTGTTGGTTGGCATATTGCTGTGAGAGGCTGTTCGCGCCATAAAATCATATCTCTCACTGAAGGACAGACTAGGCTGTAGTGTTGCAAGTTATTAGAATTGGGCAAGAGACAAAGGGGGGGGGGGCCACCAGGTGTAAAGACTCATCCTCCAATCCTGCAACTTGCCTCAATAGTATGTAGCCCAACCTTATACGTGCCCAAACAACATGCTATAAGTGCCAGTGAGTGAAAAATGAAGCCGGCCTAGAAACGGGAAGTTACGAGCCTAGGGCTTTTTCTCGTGACAGCAATTAGAAAAATGCAATTATGTAAACACAGGTGCTTACACATCCCGAAATATATATATATATATATATATATATATATATATATATATATATATATATATATATATATATATATATATATATATATATATATATATATATATATATATATATATATATATATATATATATATATATATATATATGTATATATATATATATATATATATATATATATATATATATATATATATATATATATATATATATATATATATATATATATATATATATATATATATATATATATATATATATATATATATATATATATATATATATATATATATATATATATATATATATATATATATATATATATATATATATATATATATATATATATATATATATATATATATATATATATATATATATATATATATATATATATATATATATATATATATATATATATATATATATATATATATATATATATATATATATATATATATATATATATATATATATATATATATATATATATATATATATATATATATATATATATATATATATATATATATATATATATATATATATATATATATATATATATATATATATATATATAGACACACATGTATGCACACGTACGTAGCTGCAAACAGTTTTTTTAGTGCTTTGGGAAAACGGACACAGTAGCTTATAATAAAATCAAGAATTTTATTGCATGAAGGCAAGATGAAGCTATAGACACCACTACGGTCCCCATCACTGTCAACCGGATATTTTTATATTTTATTTTACCTGCTGATTCGAATTTTAATATATAACAAAAGAAAACTAAAAATAGAATCACTTTCAATAAATTAGTGTCTCATTAAGTAATTAAAAAGAAAAATAAAGATAAAAATTCTATTCTATTTTCTTCCTCCACCTCACTCGCAGCTTGGAGTAGTATGTGGTCCTGAGGATATTGTAAACATACACCAACTAGGTAAATATTCGAGGGAAGGAAAGCCGAGACCAACAAAAGTAACCTTTGAGAGAGGGGAGACATGTAGGGAAATATTGTTGAGAAAAAAAAGTCTAAAAGACCTTCAAGAATGCAAAGAAGTGTTCATTAGACGATACAGAACACAGGAAGAGATGGGAAAGATCAAAAACTTGTTGCAAGAGGCAAGAAGGTTAAATGATGAAAGAAATGAAGAAGAGAAGAAAAATTTTCGTTACAGAATACTTCCAGACAAAGGGGAGATAAAGAAGATAATGACAGAAGATCAGGGGATGGGGCCTCATTAAGATTGTTATACACAAATGCTGATGGATTAGCTGGTAAGGCAGTAGAATTAAAAGATAGGATTCACAACAGTAAGGCAGATATAGTAGCAATTACAGAGAGTAAGTTGAGTGAGGACATAAACAGTGTCACAGTTTTTCCTAAGGGTTTCAGAATACTAAGGGTCGAAAGATCTGAGAGGACTGGTGGAGGGATAGCACTGCTCATAAGTGAGAGGATTCAAGTTGAAGAAATAAACTTGGCTATAGAAAGTGAGTTCAGGGAATTTCTTGTTGCTCGCATAAATACTGGGTCAGAGAGCATTATAATAACTGTTGTATACAACCCACCAAGGAACCAAAATAGGCTTGAAATTTATGAGGAAAGTCATATAGGTACGATTGAAGTCATAAACTCAGTTGTTAACATGGCGCGGGAGAAAAAATGTAGGATTTTGATTATGGGAGACTTTAATCATAAAGAGATAGATTGGATAAATCTTGACCCACACAGTGGTGAGGACTCATTTGGGGCAAGATTCCTAGATTGCGTACAAGGGAATTTCCTACACCAACATGTAATGGAACCAACAAGAGCCAGGGGTGGGGATGAGCCATCACTACTTGATCTGGTGTTCACAGATAATGTGTTGGATATTGAAAATATTGAGTATGAACCACCAATTGGAAAGAGTGACCACTGTGTGTTGTTGATGGAGTATATCATTGAAGACATTCTTCCTGAGACTAGAGGCACTGAGGACATGAGGAGGAACTATCCGAAAGGAGATTACATCAAAATGAATGAGCTTTTTGCAGTTATTGACTGGAGAACCTTATTTTACAACAAATCTGTACAAGAAATGTATGACATCTTTTGTGAGAAATATGGGAAGATAGTAGATTGCTGCATACCTGTCACCAAAGTAGGTGTAATTCATGCCAGAGAGAAATGGTTCGATAATGGGTGTAAAAGAGCTAAGGAGTGGAGAGACAAATGCTGGAAAAGGTATAGGAGGAGAAAAAACATAAATGCCTGGCAAACCTACAAAAGAGCAAGAAATGACTACCTAAGTAAAAGGAGAGAGGCAGAGAGAGATTATGAGAGGGACATCACCAGGAAGGCTAAAGAAAATCCCAAGCTTTTCCACAGCTTTATCAGAGGAAAACTGAAGGTAAAAGAACAGGTTTTAAGGCTAAAGAGAGCGGATGGAAGCATCACTGAGACGGACGAAGAGATCTGCAAAGAATTGAACAAGGAGTTTCAGTCAGTATTTACAGTAGAAAATACCCCATCCCCTCAGAGTGCAGTGATAGAAGCTCAAGGGCCGGTATTAGAGAACATCAACCTTACAGCCACAGAGGTATGCAAAGCGCTGATGGATTTAGATGTTCATAAAGCTACAGGTCCTGATGATATATCCCCTCATGTGCTTAAAAAATGCGCAAACACAATATCAGTGGCACTAAGTATCATATTTAAGGAGTCACTGGAGTCGGGGGAGATTCCAAGATGCTGGAAACAAGCAAATGTGATACCTATCTTCAAAAAGGGAAGGAGGGATACGGCTCTGAACTATAGACCAGTTTCCTTGACCAGCATAGTTTGCAAAGTTATGGAGAAACTACTAAAGAAACATATCTCTCTTCACTTGGAATCCTTCA
>JAXCGZ010019000.1:32500-134133 GCA_037179515.1 Halocaridina rubra | reverse complement strand
TTTAATGATATTTTCAGCATGTCTAACCTATTCTATTCTACTCTACTTATTTATTCTATTTTTCTTTTTATGATTTTTCTAATAAACACTAATCTATTCATACCCACCATACCTCTGTCATATGTCTATCTAATCTACATTTGAAGGTGTCTAAGGTATTGGCATTTATTATCCTACTAGGAATACTCTACGGTATTACCAAGCCAATTTTCACCAATTTCCCTTCTGAACCTAAATTTATCAAGATTAAATCCATTACCCATTACGAGTTCTGGTTTGATCATGAATTTTTAAAACTTTATTAATATCACCCTTGTTAATCCCTTTAAACCATTTATACGCCCCAATCATATCCCCCCCTAGCTCTGTGCCTCTCTAGAGAATGCAGATTAAGTTTTTTAATGTCATATGGTAGATTTAGGCATTGCATAATTATTTTTTTTTTTCGTTTTTTAGTCTTGCTTTGGTTATTTATAATTCTTATTTTATCTTTAAATACATTTACGGATAGAGGCTCGTTCTCCTGCATCCTCCTCCTCTTCTACCACATAAGTTACTTGCTCACTGCCACCATGCATGTCCCAGTGTACTGTAAAACTGTTGCCCACTGCATAATAGAGTAAAGTATAGTAATGTATGTTAATTTCCAGCTGTAAAGTGAATATGAATATCTTTTGTATACTCTTAAAAATAGATACAGGGCTTTCTGCTTTGCTATGTAGTAATAAAATATGTTTTTTACTTATCTTATATCTTTGGCATGGTGTGTCTATGTAAGGTTTGGAACGTATCTATGCCCTTTATCATTGTTTCCCATGGAAAATAACTCGTTTTTTCACGCGATTTTCCATTTACCCGACACTTCTGAGAACCTATCTAGGCGTTATTCTGAGAACTAGGTGTATATATATATATATATATATATATATATATATATATATATATATATATATATATATATATATATATATATATATATATATATATATATATATATATATACACTCAGTTCGCATGTTACATATTTTTAAAATACGCGAAATTGGAATAACGCCCCTAAAAAATAATAGTACAAAAATGCGAAATACACGAATAATGCCAGCAAACAAAATTTTCATTTTAGTAAATAAAAAACTGCCTCAGAGGCACTTTCCCACCTTGCTGCCATGTGCATACGTTTATATGGGAATTAAGGGGACACCCTGGGTTGGGAGTGGGGGAGGGGGTGAAAAGGACGATTTTCTGGCAACTTTAACGTGTGCTGGTGCGAGGTGTAGAAGAAAAGGGCTCTATCTAAACAATAAACAGCAAAAAATTGCCCTTTTATGTAAGTATTCATAGTAAAATAATGTCATAAGTGACGATGTTTTGATATCCTGTCGTTGTGTTGCATTTTACATCAATTTGACTTATATAATCAGCGTTTCTATACAATAACTTCATAACTAGGGTTGGAAGCAAGTGTTGGAAGAGTGGTATGAGGTGTGGTGATGAGCTCATTTGATTCAGTTGCCCTTTAAGCGTACACCCTGGGTTGAGAGGGGGAGGGGGTGAAGAGCATGATTTTCTGTTCTACTCATTTCTGGCAACTTTAACGTGTGCTGGTGCCAGATGTAAAAGGAAAGGGCTCTATTTAAACTATAAACAGCAAAAAACTGCCCCTTCAGGTAAGTATTCATAGTAAAATAATGTCATAAAAGACGTTGTTTTGATATCCTTTCGTTGTGTTGCATTTTACATAAATTTTACTTAGATAATCAGCGTTTCTGCACAATAACTTCGTCACTAGGGATGGAAGCGAGCGTTGGAGAGTGGTATGAGGTGTGGTGGTGAGCTCATCTGATTCAGTCGTTCAAGGGAAACGTATCTATGCCCATTATCATTGTTTTTTATGAAAAATGACTCGTACATTAAGCGATATTTACATTACACTTTACTTCTGTGAATCTATCTTTGCGTTATTCCAAGAACTGGGTGTGTATATATATATATATATATATATATATATATATATATATATATATATATATATATATATATATATATATATATATATATATATATATATATATATATATATACCTCACCTAACATCGTTAACTGGTGCCAGGAGACGACTTAGGTCGAAAAACGACTTAAATCGAATTAGCTTGTCTCTAGGCTAGCCTAGATATACAGATTTACTGTAGTAGTAATATAGTTGGGTGGGATATGCCTTTTGCAACAGCTCCCAAGTCTTGGTTTTGCTTTGCTAAATTGTTTGTGCGGTTTTTATTATTTGATTTCTTTTCCTACAAATTCTTTTTATAAATTTTTTCTTTCTTTGATGTTTTTTTCACTACAATATCTAAATAACAATATATTAGCAATTATTTCAATTTTCTTTTCTATATATGGTTGTGTTAAAAAACTATATTCCGTTCTTATTTGTGCATATGCTTCACAAAATAGTAGAAAATGTTCTAGGCTCTCTTCACACGTTGGACAGGTAGTATCTTTATTTTTAAATCTATGTACAGTAAACAATTAATGAACTCTATTATGCCGTTGGCAACAGGCTTAGCATGGGGGCCAGTGTTGCCAGATAAAGCGGATGTTTTTATTTTCAAATGTATGGTACATTTTAAATATAATAATTACAAGATGATAGTACTGTAATTTAAATAAATATGTACTTCATCTTTAAGATACTTGAAATAACTAACCAGCTTACACGTATATTTTTTATATTTATCATTTCTCTCATTTATGTATTCTGGCAACAATGATGGTGGCAATGAGGACAAGGATGCATACGTTTTGTCCCACTTCCGTATCAGCTGATGCGCCCGCACACGCTATTTCCCTGATAATATTATATTAAAAATATGTTTGCTGTTTGTTCTTAATGCTTTTTGTCAATTTTCTTCATAATATCAATTCAAAACAATTGCAGTTTCGCGGGAATGACGAGTGACGACGCCTAACGGTAGATATTGGAACTACTGTACGTATTTTAATAAGATATTTATGTGCTTTTAATCTTATTTATTGTACAATAACATGATTTTCTTTGCTTATGTTTTTATTTACAGCATTGGGATCCATAGCCTCGAACAAAGAAAGTCCTTTTCGATAAATGCAAATGCCTGCTGCATTCTTATTCTTATTCGTATTCTTATTATTATTATTATTATTTTCATTATTATTATTATCATTATTATTATTATTATTACTATTATTATTATAACGAGTGACGACGCCTAACGGTAGATATTGGAATTACTGTACGTATTTTAATAAGAGATTTATATGCTTTTATTCTTATTTTTTGTACAATAACATGATTTTATGTGCTTTTGTTTTTATTTATTGTACAGTAACATGATTTCATGTCCTTTTAATGATTTTCTAGTGATATTATGATTCCAATATTTGTAGCAGACAGACGTAAAGTTGATTATAATGAGGTAAACTCTACTTTTTTTTTTCCATATATTTTTTTGAAAACAGAGGTATAATTGAGAACGACTTAACTCGAAACAACCTAAGCCGACGTATACATATATATATATATATATATATATATATATATATATATATATATATATATATATATATATATATATATATATATATATATATATATATATATATATATATATATATATATATATATATATCAGCCACTCAGTGTATAATCAGACAAGGGGAGCAATCTTTATGACTGGCAAGGGGGAAACACTCTCGCTTCTTATAATATTCTGCAAGGCTTCAAGGTCACATGACTTTGTTTATCACTCTAACAGCCGTTTTTATCTTGCACAATTTTTTTTCTTTTTCTTTTATTCTATTGCTCTTAATTTATCTTTCTCTTCAATTTGCTTTCAGTTTCGTTCTCTTTTTCTTTCATTCTTTGTTTCATCCAAATGGGCAGGGTGACCAGGGACATTGACCAGAATTAGCAACACCTTAAAGGGGAGACCCTAAGATGTACAGTAGCTCTCCTCTTCTGGGATAAAATGGTTGCTGAACTAGTCCTCAAATATTTGAAGTTATCCAAGCTTTCTTGTTTGACTTCCAATTGACCCTTCCAAACGCCCTTGAGTTTTCTGCCAATTAAACCAACAAGGGCTTCAGCTTAGTTGCCAGCAGCATTAGCCCCCAAAAGCAAAGTCAGTCTCTCCTTACTGGCTTTATGGCCTGGTGCTGTATTTTCCTCCTTGGTAATGTACGTACGACTAGGCATATGCTTCCAGAATAAGCCAGTCTCATCCACGTTGAATACCTGTTGGGCATGGTAACCCCCCTCCCGATTATCTCAACCAAAGCAATAGGAAACATTTCTGCAGCTTCCTCATCACCACTAGCAGCTTCCCCTTGCACTTTTATATTATGCAAATTAACATGAGTATTAAATAGTTTAAATCACCCTCTACTAGCAATAAACTCCTCACCTGACTACTTTCCCCCTTTTCTCTTTTCAAGTCTTTGAATAATAATTTAGCCTCTTCCTGTATTAACATGAGGCTTATTGGGATACTCTATGAATTTTTATCTTCTAGCCAAAACACTAGCAATCTCTCCAACTTGATCATAAGGCAACTACGCTGCCTTGTGATCACAGTGGACATGATTAGAGTTGAACCTTTCACTTGGTCACGGATTCGATCTTTCTTTGATGATCATGGCCACAGTCGTATGGCCTAATCCGATATTGCGGTCAATGTTCGTAGAAGATTCTCCCTTTTCAGCACGGTTTACCACTTAAATTGAAATTTCCATGGTGATGGCTTTTCTATTCTTCATAGCACTGCCATCAAAACTATCGCTTACATGCTTGGTAGCCATAGTAATGTCAGTAACGAGCGAATGCAACGAAAGAGCAGACGAAAACACTAGGCACAATGTGGCGGGCATGAATAAACTAAGTGGTGGTTCTTCTTCCTTTTCTGTATCAAAGAAGGAAATAGAACAAGGTAAAAATAAAATTGACACTATAGACATATACTTCCATTATGCTAACATATTCTATAAACTTACAACAGGGGGAGGTACTGGTTGAAACGCTGGGTTGCAGGGCCTATAAAATATGCCCAGAATTTCAAGCATGCGCTGAACCTGGTCTTCTTTAATGTTAAATTCTACTGTAAGTTGCTCCACTCTGGCATTAATATCCCAAGGTCCTGTTCCACCTGCTCTTTTACTAGTTGCACATACTGCTCCTTCCTGAAATTACACATTCATATAATGTAAATATACAATGGCTGCAATCCCCCATGTAATTGGGGTGGCCGAGGCAAAGCACACACATTCACCAGTAGCTAAAGCACCTCAATCGCTTCTCTTAGCTTAGCAAAGTTATGTTCAAGAATGTTAACAAATAAAATTTAGCGTTTATATTAACAATTTTCTTTAAGTGTTGCACTTTGTTACATCTGTCTCCCACTCGAACTACAAGTGATTCGTAACAATTTTGAGGTCCAAATATAAATGAATGATCTGTGTACTGCTCAACAATCTCTAATTCTTCATATACCTGTATCTTCATTCCCCTGTTTTACTAACCTGCGTGTAATAATTATCATATAACATTCTTTCAAAATTTCTTCAGTCTTTAAGCTTCTCACCGTGCTAAAAGGCATCATACCAATGGCATTGAGATGAGACATACAAGTTGCAGATAAATTATGCTTCTAATAGCTTAGAAATACTACAAGATTATCCCAGCAGATAAATTATGCTTCTAATAGCTTAGAAATACTACAAAATTATCCCAATTCATTCTACTAAGAGAGATCTCTGAGAAGACGTGTCTAGACCGTTATAAAGTAATAGCATTCCACAACTTATGAACACATTAGGTTCCAGATGTCCGTTCGTAAGTAGAATTGTTCATAAGTTGTGCTTAGGCAATAAAAAACAGGACTGTACAGTACATACATATGCAGTACTAATAGTACTTAAGCTAAAGACACTTAATAACTACATAAAACGTAAAGTTTACAGTATTAATGAACTTTGATTCAGTAATAATAATGTAGTAACACAGTACAGTAATACCCACATTAATACAGGGGTAGATAATGGGTAGGTTTTTGTTCATATATGTGAATGCTCGTAATTCGGTTATTTGTAACTAGGGGAGCTTCTGTATAATGAAGTTTTTATATATTACACTAATTAATTCAAAATTTTACTGGATACAATTATGGTCATTACTATTATTGCAGACAATTTCCAGCTTAAATACATTCAACATATACACATACAACATATGAACATTTGGAGATATGAACACGTGATAATTAAAGTGTCTATGCAGTCTACTATTACTATGCAGCAAATTATGAATGGTTCCAACATTTCAAGAAACATGCAAACTTGCATCCTGTGTCTTTGTACACCCAATACAGTACAGTACATACAAAATATCAACTTACAAACAATTCAAGATACGAACGGCCATGCAGAACGTAACTCATTTGTAAGTTGGGGTGTGTCTGTATTTGAATTATTATTATTATTATTATTATTATTATTATTATTATTATTATTATCATTAGCCAATCAACAAGCTCAGCCTAAATAAGTCAAAGACTATATTAGGGAAAAAGAATAATTACCTGACAACCAGTGCATATAACACTCAGCTGCGATACAGCCCCTTCCCTCAATGAAGCTTGCTCCTGTATGACAATGACACCCATTGAACCTGTACATTTGTGCATCATTCTTATCATTTCACTTAAGTTTGTCATATCCATTATTCTATAGCCTACGGCAGGTATGACATCATCTACTACACCTTCTGGTATGAGAGTTGCTGGTTCACAATGCTCTGATGCTTTTAACAGTTGTCCTAAGAGGTTCTCTTTCTGAGATTCATTTTGTCCAACAACCCCTTGTGTATTTAGAGATTTATGAGAAACAATATTTTCAGGCATTAGAAAACCACTGTTATCATCAAGTTTTGTGTAAGTTGTAGCCTTTGCCTCCCTCTTCCTTTTTCTCTTATTTGCCCTCTTTGGGTCTTCCATAGTTAAATCCTGATGTTGACTGAATGCAGTACCACGATTTCTTCGGCTACGCAAAACTAGAGTTGGTTTATTCTGTGCATCTTCATTATCCTTTTTCAGGGAATTATTAGACTGGCATTCATTGTTTTCAAATTGCTGATGATCTGATACACCAGATATGATGGAAGCTGCTCGAATTACATCCGAATGCACCAAACCTTGATTCTGAATACATTCGTCTTCCATAATTTCTATTTTTTCTATTTTTGGATTCCCAAGACTTGCAAGAGTTAAAGCAACTTCACTATCAGTGTCAGTGGAAGACTGATAAACTGTTGACATTGAAAGGCTACCCATGTTGGCTACAGTTGTAACAGAATTATCATATGAGGTAGATATTAAGCTAAATTCCGAACCACCTGGCATCATACCAACGGTGTGATCATCTACTTTAGAAAAGGTGTTGTCATCTCTGTTTTCCAAGACAATATTTGGACTAACACCATCACCAGCATTAATTTGATCCATGCTCATCCCACTTTCATTTCCGTCTTTTTTGTGATCCGAATGCAAAACATAAAGAGGATGCGACATATCATGTGTGGAATGAGCAAACACTGCCTCACTGACAGATGATTGCAGAAGATCATCTTCAGGTGCTTTCTCTTCCATTTCTTTATCTAGAGGTGCAGAAACCAATGAGTCAAAGGACACAATACTACCAGCAGAGACTCCATAAACCATAATAGGAGCTGGCTGAAGACTTTCATAATAATGCTGGGCATCCATTGGTATAGGACCACTGCCTGTAGCAATACCACTAAGCTGGAGATCATGGGCATCATGAGCTGCCTGTAGATTAAGGAAACTATTGAGTTTCATACCTTTGTTAACTGTGATAATGCCAGTTGAATCTTCATGTACATTAGCCTAAAATAAAGAAAATTTATTTTACAAACAAAAGAGTGCTATATATTAATCTGACAATATATTTAGTTCAGCATGTGAAAATTAAGTTTGCTTACAATAAATTATGCAGCTTTATTCAGTAATATGAAATGTTCAAACTTCCAAAAAGAAACAGCTGAAGGTGTTTATAAGAAAAAAAATAACAACATGACTATACTATAATATGCTGTATCAATCATCTTGACCTTATAAATTAGCGTAACGACTACCAAGTAACTGAAATAGCAATTTAAACAGTAATTTCATGTGGAACTTGGTAACCTTTATTCCAGTCATTTTTCATCAAAATATAACATTGATAGATGTAATTGGTTGTTCTAAATGTTGCATGCAGTATGAATCCAACTGTACTCGATTATATTTACTAATGTAAATGAGCCAGCTATACACAACTTGAGACTCAACTGATCTAGTGCTGACCAATTACAATCTAATTTAACATTTTCCTCTTTTAAAAAGGAATCTATGAGAAGGTTAAAGACCTATTGGAACTAAAACTAAACTTGGTCAGTAATTTATTTATATTCTAAGAATGATATAAAAAGGCCAGTTTCTATCATCAGAAGCATTTCTTAAAGTTTTTCTCTTTTTTTCATCATGGACAGTATCTTGATTTTATTAAGAAATATATACTGGTTATTAATAAGACCCTCCCATCTCTCTCTCTCTCTCTCTCTCTCTCTCTCTCTCTCTCTCTCTCTCTCTCTATATATATATATATATATATATATATATATATATATATATATATATATATATATATATATATATATATATATATATGGGGTCCCCACTTTATGTCAGGGTTCTGTTATTTGAAGGATTTAGGCTTAATATATTTACAAAACTACTAAATACATATCCATGAATACGATCTTTATGCAAAAAAGCTTGTTGTTGGCAGAATAGTCACAAGACATTGTTGTATACATATATATCAAGTTAATGGTTTTATTTATTCATTTATTTATGTATTTGGTTACTTGAAGGAATTATACTTAATTTATTTACAAAATTATCAAATATGAATTTTGGAAAAAGAGACGCGAAAAAAAAAGCACTATAAGATCAATATGAATGCATTTTTAAGAGAGGTGCCATTGTAAAGGCTGTGCTTCTCACTCTTTCGTCAACCATATTGGTTATTATGCTCATTCGATAGATGCATATTATCGATATCAAGATGATGTAAGTGCTTTGGCTGGATGACCAGCATTGACTGCATTTCCCAGTGAGCCTCTATATGATTCAGGAGAAAGCAAAAAAATTGTTTAATGCCATGAACATGGGAAAGGAGGGAAGAAGAAGCATCGCTAATGTTAAGCTGTTCGATCCTAGTTGGATATAGGGCCTGAAGCCATCCAGATGCAAGCCAACCACAGTAGTAAAGCAATACAGTAAACTGTAGTTTTACTATTTTTATGTCTTAGATAAAGAACTTAGATTATTTTTCTATGTTTTAGAATATTCTTTTTAGTATTAGTGGAGGACCTAGGTTTGAAATATAGGTGTTCCGACTTAAATAAAAATCTGCATAAAGTCAGCTGTCAGGAACGGAATCCTGACGTTAAATGGGGACCCCATGTAGATATGAAATCTCCAACTTACGAATGCGTTAGGTTCCAGAACTCCAATCTTAAGTAAAATTATTCGAAAGTTGTTTTTATCTATGAAAAAAGTACTGTACAGTACAGTACATACATATGCAGTAATTTACAGTACCAAGGCGAAATACACTTAATTACCACATAAAAAATAAAGTACACCTATTTCTTAGAATAACGCGAAGATAGGTTCTCAGAAGTGCCGTGTAATGTAATAATCGCGTAATGTAACGAGTCATTTTCCATAAGAAACAATGATAATAGGCATAGATACGTTTCACAACCGTACATAGACACACTATACCAAAGATATAAGATAAGTAAAACATATTTTATAAGTACATAACAAAGCAGAAAGACCTGTAGTTATTTATATTAACATGCAAATAGTGTACAGTATAAGATATATAGATTTACTGTACAGTAAACAAATTAATGCACTCTATTATGCGGTGGGCAACAGGCATACACTGGGACATGCATGGTGGTGGTGAGCACGAGGATGCGGGAGAACGAACCTATATATGCAAACGTTTTTGCTCTAGTACACTTTTTCCTTGACGATATTATATGGTAAATTTGTTTGCTGTTTGTTCTTAATGCTTTTTTTCCATTCTCTCCATAATATCCAATCGCATTAAGCAGTAGAAGAGGAGGAGGATGCAGGAGAACAAATCTCTATCTGCAAACGTTTTTCTGCCTCCGTATCAGCTGATACACTCTTGTACGCTATTTCCCTGACGATATTATATCACAAATTTGTTTGCTGTTTGTTCTTAATGCTTTTTTTCCATTCTCTCCATAATATCCGATCGCATTAAGTGGTAGACGAGGAGGAGGATGCGGGAGAACAAATCTCTAGCTGCAAACGTTTTTCTGACTCCGTATCAGTTATGCAGTCTTGTACGCTATTTCCCTGACGATATCATATCGCAAGTTTGTTTGCTGTTTGTTCTTATTGCGTTTTTTTCCATTCTCTCCATAATATCCAATCACATTAAGCGGTAGAAGAGGAGGAGGATGCGGGAGAACGAATCTCTACCTGCACACGTTTTGCCGCCTCCGTATCAGCTGATGCACTCTCGCACGCTATTTCCCTGACGATATTATATCGCATGTTTGTTTGCTGTTTGTTCTTAATGCTCATCCACGTACTGTACCTAGCATTGTTCCATTCTCTCCATAATATCTGATTGCACTAAGTGGTAGAAGAGGAGGAGGATGCGGGAGAACGATCCTCTATCTGCAAACGTTTTGCCACCTCCGTATCAGCTGATGCACCCTCGCATGCTATTTCCCTGAAAATATTATATCACAAGTTTGCTTGCTGTTTGTTCCTTAATGCTTTTTTCCATTCTCTTCATAATATCTGATCGCATTAAGAGGTAGAAGAGGAAGAGGATGCGGGAGAACGAACCTCTATCTGCAAATGTTTTGCCGTATCCGTATCAGCTGATGCGCTCTCGCACGTTTTTTCCTGATGATATACAAACCTTAACACAAAAACAGTTAGAACAAGCGATATATCCACGCAGTATGCTGGGTAATGAGACACTGAAGCATACGGCAGCATTGCGGAAAAGTGCCTCCAAGGCGGTGGATTATTTACTAAAATGAAATTTTTTATTATTTTTTTTTTTGCAAGGGTGTTATTTGTGTATTTCGTACTTTTTTTACTATTATTTCTTAGGGACGTAATTCCAATTTCGCGGATTATAAACAGGCGTAAAAAGCGAACTAGGTGTATATAATATTAATGACTTTTACTATAGTAATACTAATGTAATACTACAGTACAGTACAGTAATACATACAGAAATACAGGGGGTCAGGGGGTTCCTGTTTTACATCAGGGTTCCGTTCCTGACATCTGACTTAAACCAGATTTTACGTAAGCCAGAAAACGCATAAATCTGAACCTAGGTCCCCAACCAATGCTAAAAATAAATACTCTAAAATACAGAAAAATAATCTAAGTTCTTAGTCTAATACATAAAAATAGTAAAGTACACTACAGGGGGTCCACACTTTACATCAGGGTTCCATTCCTGACAGATCACTTAAGTTGGATTTTGACTTCAGCCAGAACACACCTATAATTCGAACCTAGGTTCCCAATCAATGCTAACAATAAATACTGCACTCTAAACCATAGAAAAATAATCCAAGTTTTTAATCTAATACATAAAAATAGTTTAAATACACTATACAGTATTGCTTACCTTTACTACTGTGATTGGTTTGCATCTGGATGACTGCTCTGTCAAAAAATTTATTTATCAATAATTTATTAATTATTTATTGGTCTCTGACGTAACCTCGGAATGACTTAACTCGCAACGACTCAAAACAGGGACCCCTGCATACATAATTGAATACCTTTACTACTGAGGTTGGCTTGCATCTGGATAACTGGATAACTTCAGTTCCAATGTCCAACTAAGGGTCGAAAAGCTTAACACCCGTGAATGAGCAAAAGAACAAGTGAGCATACTTCTTCTTCCTCCTTTTCCAATTTTACAGCATTAAACAATCTATTTGCTCTCTCCTGAATCAATAGAAGGCTCACTAGGATGCCCCATGGATGCTGGTCATCCAACCAAAGCACTAATAACATCTTATTACTAATCAAAGTATATAATCACAGTGAATGAGCACAATAAACAATATGGTAGACCAGAGGTTGAGAAATAATGCCTTTACAATGGTGCCTCTCTTCAAAACACGTTCTTATTGTGATGTCCATTTGGTTTCACTATCCTTTTGCCAACCTCAAAAACCTTTCACAACAAAGATCGCATTTACGACTATGTATTTGGTAATTTTGTAAATAAACTAAATATAATTCCATCTAATAACCAAGTACAGTATATATATATATATATATATATATATATATATATATATATATATATATATATATATATATATATATATATATATATATATATATATATATATATATATATATATATATATATATATATATATATATATATATATATATATAAAACATTGTTTCGAGTTTACATCAAAGGATTATTTTTTTTTCTTTTTCAAATTTGTTTGTCTAGTTTCCCTTACCCTTCCTTCCTGGTCCTCTAGGGGTTAAAGTTGGACCAGATGGAGTAGCCAAAGTACATGTTTAAATGAATATTTCGTATCTGTATTTACCAATGAAAACTTGGAATATATTCCAGAAGTAGAGTACATATACACAGACTGTCCTTATAATATACTTAGTACAATAAATATTACAAGGGAGGATGTAATCAAAGAAATGGATAAACTAAACTCATAAATCACCGGGACCTGATGACATTTATGCTAGATTATTAAAGAAGTGTAAGACAGAGCTTAGTTGTCCACTAACTGCACTATTCTATAATTTAATAAAATTAGGATTGGTACCCAAGGATTGGAAACTGACAGATGTGATACCAATATTTAAAAAAGGAGAATGGGTTAAAAAGAAAAACTATGGATCTGTATTTTGCTTTTTAAATTCAACAAGTCCTTAGCAAGAAGGCAACCGTCCTAGCCCTTGATAGAAAAGGGAGTCCATGACGTAAAAGTGGAACAATAATTTTTCAATATAACCAACTGTATATAAAAAAAAAAAAAAAGCTATTAACTTGATAAAAAATGAGATACTAGTGTAATATTTTTTATCTTTATAAGCGTGTTTTATATTGTATAGTTTTGTTTTCTATAGATTATGTACTGATTGTTCCTTTGCCTTTCCCGACTCACCAGCCTTTCCCTGTCTCGTCAGCAGCTGACATAGCAGGCTTTCTTCTGATATGCATGTCTCTCCCTCCCTATGTAAGCACACCACATGAATACAGTATACTGTGCAGGTACTATTTACAGTCTTACACTATACAGTAACACAGTCAGGTATTGTAGTGTAATATAGTTTTATGATACTGTACAGTACAGTGGACCCTCGCTATATCGCAGTTCACCTATCGCAAAGTCAGTGCATTGCGGTTTTTTAAGCGAGCTTTTTTTCCTTTTTTTAAATTAAATTTTTTTTTATATGCAAGAATATTAAAATATTAAAATTTTCAGTATTTTATTGAAAAATTCTTTTTTCATTATTTTATTGATAAAAAAAAAGTATTTCCCAGCCTAAGACTAATGAAACAGTAAAAAATAGTAAAAACCATAAATTTAAACATGTAACTCTGCACCGCAGAAAGTGTGATACTAGTATCGGCGTTCCGGAAAACACATATGGTCGCACCTACGTGAGCTGGCACATATTAAAATTTTCAGTATTTTCTTTATTTTATTGATTAAAAAAAAAAGTATTTCCTATCCTAACAATAATTAAACAGTGAAAAATAGTTCAAAACATAAATTTAAACAAGTAACTCACAGTATTGCACTATGTAAAATACGATACCGGTATCGGCGTTTCAGAAAACGAAAAGGGTTGCACCTACGTGAGCTAGTACATATTAAAATCTTCAGTATTTTCATTATTTTATTGATAACAAAAGTATTTCCTAGCCTAAGAATAATAAAACAAAAAATAGTAAAAAACATAATTTTAACATGTAAATCACAGTATTGCACCATGTAAAATATTGTACGATAGCATACACTGTATTGGTGTCTTGGAAAACGCAAGGGGTCGCACCTACGTGAGATACTTCATGGGATTCTATTGGCTGAAAGGGTGGGAGATGACGAATCACAGAATCGTTTTTCTGTATGTTCTGTATCATGGGGTCTGATTGGCATTTCGATTGAAGCTTCATTCTCCCAGCATCTTCCATTGTCTCGCCTCACCCGTTCAGTCTAACTCAAGTGTGCACCGTTCGCGTTGTGCTTCTTAGTGCGTTGTGCTTGTGATTTTGTGACATTCGTTTTTCAACCTCTGTTATGCCTCCCAAGCGTCCTTCATCTTCTAAGGCTTCTGGTAGTAAGCATAAGTGGCAAAGGAAGATGTTGACCATACCAGGAAAGGTAAAAGTGTTAGATATGCTGAAGGAAGGAAGATTTGCAGATATCGGCCGCCATTTCGGCATCAACGAATCTACTGTTTGATACATCAAAAAGGACGAGGCAAATATCACGAAAACAGTGACGATTTCTTTTATTAAAACAGCGAAGAGGGTCGTAACATCCCGCAATAAGATAATAGTGCTGATAGAGTCTGCTTTGGCCCTGTGGATTGCTGCTTGCAGGAGGAAGAACATCAGCTTAGACACCAATATCATACAAACAAAGACGAAGAAGCTGTAAGAGACATTCGCTGCAAACAAACCCAACGACGACAGTGGTAACCGTGAGGAGGAGAGAGAAGAAGATATCAACGACCCACAACCAGGACCCTCCAGCGATTCTCCACCAAGGAAACAATCGTTCGTGGCAAGCAAGGGATGATTCACCAAATTTCAAAAACGCTATGACCTAAAGAGCATTTCGGTGCATGGCAAAATTGCCTCTGCAGATACAGCTGCAGCTAAAGATTAAGGGAACAAAGACGTCAAGAAAATTATCAAGGAAGGCGAATATGCTCCTGAGCAAGTCTTTAACATGGATGAGACTGGCTTATTTTGGAAGAGAATGCCGTCTCGCACTTTTCTCTTCAAGGAAGAAGCTAAAGCCCCAGGATTTAAAGCACAAAAGACCGTGTTACTCTCGTCATGTGCGGAAATGCTGTGGGCTTCATGTTAAAGCTAGGGCTTATCTAGAAGTCAAAGAACCCTAGGGTTTTGAAGAACAAGAATAAGAATCTGCTGCAAGTGCATTGGATGCATAACCCTAAGGCCTGGATCAGAAAAAGCCTCACATCGGACTGGTTTCACCTATGCTTTATCCCTCAGGTCCGAGTTTATCTTGCGGAGAAGGGCCTTGAATTTAAAGTCCTTCTTTTGATGGATAATGCTGGTGGCCACACAACTGATCTCGAATATGATTGTGTTCAAGTAGAGTTCTTGCCACCGAATACGGCATCACTGATTCAGCCTATGGATCAAGGCGTGATTCGTGCGTTCATGGCCCTCTACACACGATATGCCCTGGCGAACCTGGTTGAATCCATGGATGCGGACAAAGAATTCGCACTAATGACTTACTGGTGTAACTACTCGCTTGCTACATGCCTTCATAATATTCAGAATACAATCAAAGAGATAAAGCCGGCCACAATTAATGCCAGCTGGATGAAATTGGGGTCCGAAGTCATCTACAACTACAAGGGATTCGCTCCTGATGAAGTCCATAACTCGGCAGTTGCAAAAGCTGTGAAGTTGGCTGCATTTCTAGGAGGATAAGGCTTTAGAGATACGACTCACGAAGACGTGAATGAACTGATCGACGGCCACTCACAGCCTTTGACTGATGAAGACTTGAGGAAATGACAAAATCAGTGAGCGAAGAAGAGAAAGAACAACCAGAGGAAATGCATGAAGAAATCGAAGAACCTGGCCTTACACTCAAACATCTGGCAGCCATGTATGAACATGTGAAAGCAGTCCAACAACTCTCGCAGGAACATGACGATAATATGGTTCGTTCGGTGACCTTCTGCAATCTTCTCGACAATGCCATGACTTCTTACAAGACCATCTTCCAACAAAAGAAGAAACAGCGACAGCAACTTCCCATTACCATGTTCTTCTAAGCAAAAAGCAGCTGTAAAGTTGTCATTAGTTGTGGAATAATTTCCTCTGGAGTATATACACGTCATCATCACCTCATTCATGGTAAGTTTACCTATCACTTTCATATAAATTTATGCTTGCACGCTGTTATTAATAAAGTAAAGGGTGGTTTTTTAACGGTGCAAGGAGGGTTTATATAGTAAAGGTAAAAATAAAGGGAGCACTGTACATGTATACTGTACAGTATCTATATATTATGTCAATTTTAAAGTTTAGGAATAGTATTATGATTAGTTTTAATAATTTTTAAGTACTATTAGGAACATAGGGTCCCCCCTTAAAAAAAAATTTTTTTTTTTAGGGGACCCAGATTCAAATCTAAGTAAGTTCCGACTTACGTCGATTTTCGACTTAAGTCAGCCGTCAGGAACAGAACCCTGACGTTATATGAGGAAACCCTGCCCTGAGGCGGCAGGTCGAGGGTTCGCACCCCGTCACAGACTGAGGTTAATAAGGCACACTCTCAGGGTAACGATTACATCTGCCAAAACAAGTCCTTCGCAAGAAGGCAACTGTCCTAGCCCTTAGTAGAAAGGGGAGCTCGTGACGTAAAAACTGAATCAATCATATATATATATATATATATATATATATATATATATATATATATATATATATATATATATATATATATATATATATATATATATATATATATATATATATATATATATATATATATATATATATATATATATATATATATATATATATATATATATATATATATATATATATATACATATATATATATATATATATATATATATATATATATATATATATATATATATATGGTCATCTTCTCTGAAGAACTATGGGGAATCCTTTGTCGTGTCGCCCTTGATATCTCTAAGGCTTTTGACAGACTCTGGCACAAGGCTCTGTTGGCCAAACTCCCTGCCTATAGCTTTACCCCTTCTTTCTGTTCTCTGAGTTCCAGTTTTCTTACTGACTGTTCTATATCTGTAGTTGTCGATGGAGCGACATCTAGCCCTTTCTCTGTTACCAGTGGTGTTCCACAGGGTTCTGTTCTTTCACCTACTCTCTTCCTTCTTTTCATTAATGATCTTCTACAATCCCCATCTTCCTCTCTTCTTCATGCCTTTGCTGATGATTCTACCCTTCACTTTTCCTCTGCCTTTTCTTCACAACCTTCATCTGCTACTCGTAATCAATCTTGTATCACTCTTTCTTCTACTCTTAACTCCGATTTGCAGAGAGTATCTGAATGGGGTACTCAAAATTTAGTTAAATTTAATGCCCCCAAGACAAAGTTTCTGGCTATCTCTTTATCTTCTTCTCCTCATGATAACCTTATTGTCTTCGAAACTAATGAAATTTACCCTCTTAACTCTATCAACATATTAGGAATCCATATAGTCTCTAACTTGTCTTGGAGGAATCACATAATCCAAATTTCTAAATCTTCATCTAAAAAATTGGGGGTTTTGTTTTGTTTTCGTCATGACTTTTCCTTATTGCAGTTACTTAAAATTTACAAAGGTCTTATTCGGCACTGCTTAGAATACTGCTCACAATCTGAGGTGCTTCTTCCTTTACTTATCTTCTTGATAGGGTTGACTCTAAAGCAATCTTCTTGATAGGGTTGACTCTAAAGCAGTCAGACTCATTAATGACCCTTCTCTTACTTCTAACCTGGATTCTCTCTCTCTTCGCCATAAGGTATCTTCCCTTTCACTTTTCTATCGCCACAACTTCCATCGCTGCTCTGATGAGTTGGCGAGTTGCATCCCTCCTCCACTGCCGAGGCCACGTAACACTCGCCAAGCGGCCTCATCTCACAGGTACTGTGTGGAGATTTGTAGCTTGCAGATTGGTCGGTGCAGCGATTGCTTCTTCCCATCTACCTCCAGACTCTGGAACTCTCTTCCTCCTTCTGTCTTTCCTAATTCTTATGACCTTTCATCCTTCAAAAAGTAGATCTATCGTCATCTCAGAGCCTAGTCCTCCATATCTCTGGGTCCTCTGTACATTGACTGTTTTTTTCTGTCTGTCGTTTTCCATTGTGTGACATTACCTCATCTCTGCCTTGCCCTTAACCCTTTTCTTTTCTTTCGTCTTGGTATTTTCTCGTGCCCCGGACTTTATTGATGAGGGCAGTTTCTGCCTGTCCCGGTGTCACACTCTTAAAAAAAAAAAATATGTAATTCAAATTTTGCGTACTTCAAATAGTCTATTTCCATAAGGAATAACGTTAATATACATAGATTCGTTCCACAAGCGTGAATAAACACACTATACCAAAAAAAAAAAGCTAAGTAAAACATATTTTACAAGTACAGTACGTAACCAAGCTGAAATACGTATGTGAGTAAGCTACAAATAAACAAGTACAGCATTAAAGATATACAGATAAACAAAAAATAAACAAATTACCTCACTCTATATACCAGTGATTTCCAACCTTTACACCTTGAGGAACCCTCGTAATAGTTTTTCATATTCCAAGGTACCCCTATATTGCCAAACTTGTAGAATAGGAATGAAGGGCGAACCCCGCACCGGCAATAACACTCATTTTTTCTTAATTCTATGCATATTATTTGCTCTCATTACTATATACATTGTATTGACTGATACGTACAAGTATGTTGGTGTCTAAAAAGGGTCTGTGAGGTGTTGTTGAGTAGATAATATGAATTAAGATCACTGTCATTTTGTAATAGAACATAATTATTTTACGGTTTCTCGTGGAAACCCCGGTTGGGAATCACTGCTATATACAGTGGACAACAGATGTGTGGTGGCAGTGATCACAGTGCTACGTCATAACAACTTTCTGACTGGATTATTCAGAGAAAAATGGCAGTGTGGTTGGTCAGTACTCTCTACAAAATGGGATTTTCACCCTTATTGGACTGTCTTTTCACATAAGTCATTGTTGTGCTAGAACAACAATGATTGATGACTCTCTCTATTTCTTTTATATATATATATATATATATATATATATATATATATATATATATATATATATATATATATATATATATATATATATATATATATATATATATATATATATATATATATATATATATATATATATATATATATATATATATATATATATATATATATATATATACACACTCAGCTCGTTTTTTAAGCGTTGTTATAATACGCTAAATTGGAATAACGCCACTAAAAAATAATAGTAAAAAAATACGAAATACACAAATAACGCCTGTGCAAAAAATGCGAAAAAATGTTCATATTAGTAAATAAGCAACTGCCTCGGAGGCACTTTCCCACCTTGCTGCCATGTGCATACATTTACAGGGGACTAAAAGGGCGACTGAATCAGATGAGCTCACCACAACACCTCATACCACTCTTCCAACACTTGCTTCCATCCCTAGTGACATTTGCTTCCATCCCTAGTGACGAGGTTATCGTATAGAAATGCTGATTATCTAAGTCAAATTGATGTAAAATGCGACACAACGAAAGGATATCAAAACATCTTCATTTATGACATTATTTTACAATGAATACTTACATAAAAGGGCAATTATTTTCTGTTGATAGTTTAGATAGAGCCCTTTTCTTTTACATCTGGGCCCAGGATACGTTGAAGTTGCCAGAAATTAGTAAAATAGAAACTCGTCCTTTTCACCCCCTCCCAACCCCGGGTGTCCCCTTAAGGGTACACCCTGGGTTGGGAGGGGGTGAAGAGGACGATTTTCTGTTTTACTAATTTCTGGCAACTTTAGCGTGTGCTGGTGCCAGATGTAAAAGGAAAGGGCTCTATCTAAACTATAAACAGCCAAAAACTGCCCTTTTATGTAAGTATTCGTAGTAAAATGCATAAATGATGATGTTTTGATATCCTTTCGTTGTTGCATTTTACATCAATTTGACTTAGATAATCAGCGTTTCTATACGATAACTTCGTCACTAGGGATGGAAGCTAGTGTTGGAGAGTGGTACGAGGTGCTGTGGTGAGCTCAACTGACTCAGTCACCCTCTAAGTTACGTGCTCACCGCCACCATGCACGTCCCAGTGTATGCCTGTTGCCCACCGCATAATAGAGTATGTTAATTTGCTCACTGTACAGTAAATCTCAATATCTTTTATACTCTTAACTATTTGTTCTTCAATAAAAATAGCTACAGGTCTTTCTGCTTTGCTACGTACTTATAAACTATTTTTTATTTATCTTATATCTTTGGCATAGTCTGTCTATGAACAGCTGTGAAAAGTATCTATGCCCATTATAATTGTTTCTTATGAAAAATGACTCGCTACATTACGCGATTTTTACATTACACGTCACTTCTGAGAACCTATCTTCAAGTTATTCCAAGAACTGGGTGTACAGTATATATATATATATATATATATATATATATATATATATATATATATATATATATATATATATATATATATATATATATATATATATATATATATTTCACATAATAAAAGAGATTGAATTCTGTTTACTTTGGCAAGATTCTAGCACATCTGATCAACATACCTGGCGAGCCATCCCCTGGACATCTTGATTACCATCTATAGTGGACATGTCTTCATCTATGGTAAGAGTGTCTTCACTGGTTACTGTTAAGGCATCTGAAACTCTTGAGTGATCTTCTCTGACTGAATGTATATCTTCATCATTCAACCTCAGCTCTTCTCCCACAACAGTGACTGGACCATTAACCTGGTGCATTTGTTGGACACTGGCAACAGTGTGTTGAATGTTTTCCATTACAGAGGTCATGTCTTCCTTTCCACGAGAAAGTGATAGTTTCTTCCCATTAAGCAGAGAGGCTATGGTAGTTCAGAAAAACTGTAATGGTTCATCCTGTTGAAAAGTAGTGACTGTTTAACAGACATTATAAGTTAAAAAAAAAAAGGGGGGGGGGGGCACTCAAAGTTCTTGGGATACTCACAGTATAGTTGTGAAACAGCATCCTGCAGTAAAACTCTGATATGAGTAGTTCTTGACAATGGAGATATGTACTAAAGTGGATTAAGCCAAAAACAGATGACCTGAAATCTTGGATCGGATAAGCAAAGAGTTTGAGGCAAAAGGGCTTGTAATACATTACTCTTTTAGTTTTGAATCTTGTAATTTTTTAGAATATCTTTTCATGATGCAGCAATACCTTTACCAAACTGAATGTTACATCCCTAGAATCAAACTAATGGTGATGTACAAAATATACTAGGTTCACTTCAATCTAGCAATAACTTTATTACTGCCTGTTATTTAACACATATATACGTATATTAGACTCTAAAAATTAAGATATTACTTTTTTTTTTTACTGACTTCATTGTGAAAGTATTAATTATGATAGTTAATGTCCTAGTGTGACTCACTAGCTGAAACTTACCCATTATAAATTTCGAATCTTGAAAAGAATAGTAATCCCAGGATGTTCTAGTTATTCATATTGAAAGGCAAGGCACCTAACTTAACAATTCACAGGAATATATAACTTTAAATGGGGTTCAAGAGATTACTCATCGTACAAGACCCTAAAATTCATTATCATTAATTGCACATTTCTATTTAGTTTTAACATAATTTTTTTTCCTTGCATTACTCTATATTCATATAAGACACAATAGGGGCAGGAGTACCAATATCTCGTGTAAATGTTTCCTTTCACACCCACGAGTGAAATAAAAGTTAAAAATAAATACTTCCTGTTATTTAACACACATGAATATTAATCTCTTAAAATTCAGGGCCTGTGGTGTATTAATATATTACATTTTTTAACAGACTTCCTTGTGGATGGATAATTGTAATAGATAATGTCCCAGTGTGATTCACTAGCTGAAACTTTCCCATTATAAATTTCGAATCTTGAAAAGAGAAGTAACCCCAGGAAGATCTAGGGTTATTCATATTTACAAGGCAAGTCACCTGACCTAACAATTCACAAGGATATATAAATGTGAATGGGGTTCAGGGGATTATTCATTGTACAAGACCCCAAAATTCATTATTATTATTTGCACATTCCTGTTTAGTTTTAACATAATTTATTTTCTTTCATTACTCTATATTCATATAAGAAACAATAGGGGCAGGAGTACCCATATCTATGATAAATGTTTCTTTTCACACACTCCGAGGAGTAAAATGAAAGTTATAAAAATGCTACAACTAAAAAACAAAAATAATCTCATTATCAACTTATTTCATAATTTGGGGTAAGCTAACCAAAATACCATTACCAAACCTAACCTAATATGAAACATTTCATCAGATTTTTCCTAACTGAGGGCATTATGGTAAACATTTACCATTTATTTAGTATGTATGTTGAATTAAATTACCAATATATGAAATATAACTGAAAACTTTTACATATGCATGATTTTCAGAATGCATAGGCAAGTGTTTGAATATAATAATCTAACCTGTCTCTGTCTGCTCTCATTCGAACAGGGATTAATGTCAAGTCAATAATGCTGTGGGCCTGCATATTCGAGTTCACACTGAGGCCTAATCAGCCATTACTGCAAAAACAGCATTGAAAGAACCAGTGATATTTATATTCCCTCAATGCATACATAAAAATTACATGCAATGCACCTACTAAGTACCCAGTTACCCAACAACTGGCTATACTGTAGTTACAAAACTCAACTTCGTCAACTTGTGAGAAATTCTTTATTAAAGAAGTTAGAGGAAATATTACCAAAAAATTCCCAAAACCGGATATTTAATATTAATCACAGTGCCCAAACTCCCGTTACCGTATAAAAATTTCATCATTATCATTATTAATATTATTATTATTATAGCAAACTAATAATCTGTTTATTACTTACCGTAACTATTTATTTACTTACATGTAATCATACAAATGAGTTTGAATATACTAACATAATGTTATCATATTTTCATCTTAGTACTGATTAGGGTTCTGAGTAAATAACCAGTGTAATTTGGCAATAAAATCAATTAAGTTTACATTTACCAATAAGGTTTTTCCACAACTTCCATCGAACACCTTGCCTGTAACTATTAGGTACTTTTTTTTAGTAATTGTAAACCAGTTATTGGGCAAAAATTTACAGCCTGTCACATAGCAATGCCATCATGGCTCAATGATTTACATGAAAGCAATGTCTGCATAAGTAAATGAATGTCTACTTCCACACCCTCGCGTGAAATGTAAATAAAATATTAAATATATCCTAAACCAAAACTAAATCAAAATATCAATTATCAACTCACATATAAACTGGACTTAAACTAACCCGACTAACTTAATGCAACTTAGTGCAATTCTGGTCACCCTATTATAGGATGGAAATTGAATCCTTGGAGAGAGTGCAGCGAAGAATGACCAAGATAATACACAATACCAGAAATCTACAATATGAGGACATATTAAAAAAACTTAATCTACAATCTCTAGAGAGGCGAAAAGTTAGGGGGGATATGATTGAGGTGTATAAATGGTTTAAAGGGATTAACAAGGGTGATATTAATAAAGTTTAAAAAATTCATGATCAAACCAGAATTCGGAATAATGAATTTAAGCTTCATAATTTAGGTTCAGAAGGGAAATTGGTAAAAACTGTTTTGGTAATAGAGTAGCTGATGCATGGAGCAGGCTTTCTAGTAGGATAATAAATGCCAATACCTTAGACACCTTCAAATGTAGATTAGATAGACATATGACAGAGGTAGGGTGGATATGAATAGGTCAGTGCTTATTAGAAGAATCATAAAAAGAAAAATAGAATAAATAAGTAGAGTACAACAGAATAGGTTAGACATGCTGAAAATATAATTCAAAAATGGAGCTGCCTCGTGTGTGCCAGTAGGCATGTTGTAGTGTCCCCTATTCTTATGTTCTTATTATAATGAATCTAATATATCCAGATTGTGTGACAGTTGGCATATACCTAAAACTTATGGCTATAAAGGTAAATTTATGGATGAGGGGATTACAAGGAAGTGTTGAAAACACTTTTAGTGCGACCTAAACTCCTCCCTAGACAGGGGCTTCATATTCCATTAATCCCCATAACTGAAATAATACAGCTATGGAATGAGATTGAGTCCTTTCACGTAGTCTCTCTATCATTGACTATATTACAAATGATATAGCTTGGTTAATCATATGTCATTACAGTCGTACATTATCGTTTAATTTAGGAGGATTGAATTAAAGACTATAATGTAGTAATCTTGATAAAGCCTTAGCCATTTTAACCATCCGCACGAGAGCCATTGCCCAATACCACCGCATATGTAAACAATAGCTATGTCAAAGACACCAGCTTCGACGAGAATGATTTTCAATGAATGTTTAAAAAGGCTATTTCAACATATTAACACTATAATTCCAATATGCAACAAGAATTATATGAAGAAATTTAAAGTTGCAGACTCACGGAACACTCAATCCTATCTGCTATCGAAATAAAATATAAGAATTCACTTTTCCTTAACCAATTACAATGGCGGGGGACGAGAAACTGTACTTATGACCAATGCTTTCATAGGTGCAATGAAAAGTAAAACCCCATTAAACTAAGAATAAATATTATATTTTCATGATCGCTTCATATGAAGATGTAAAAGATGCATTATATATAGGCTATTATAGTAACAACAAGAGGCAAATGATATTTCGAACTTCATGGTCTCAAGTGATCTGCAGTACGATAAGGCCATTTTTGGTACAATATGAATTGATCAGTACACTTTTCCTAGTTAACGGTACAATTTGAAGTTTAGCTTGACTAATATATTAAACAAATAATTTTCTGAAATAATTTTCTAAAATATAAGGGTAAAAGAAATATATACACTTTCTGAAATTCAAGTACAAATATTAATCGATTTTAGTCTAGTCAGAAGATGGGGTCCATTTGCGCCTAGTGGATTTTTGGTTGGCACCTGTTTTATTCAGTTCCTTGAAGTGTCCTTTTTAAGATTTTGACAGGTAACAGGTTCAAATAACGTCCCACGGAGTTAGTTTTTACCCTTTATTACATATAATTGGTACGTGGACGTGAACCCTAGAAACATAAGAAAGTTGCATAACTTTTGAACTAAAGAACTTGTAGGGACAAATGAACACATTTTCCTATACAATTTTGACCCAAAAAAATCCATTGAAATAGATATTTTTCAGTTTTACGCACATCTTGACTCAATATTGGAAGAAACTCACCCCCAAAAATTGGAAAATAATAAGAATTATAAAAATATTTTTGTCTATATACTTTGATGCAAAGTGAAAGCCCTCTGAAATTCTCTTAAGACATACAAATAAATTCCAAATCCATGATCTAACATTTGCTTAAGTCATATTTGCCCTATCCTACTAACGAGCACCATCATCATCATCGTCAGAAAAGGGATCGTCAAAGTCTATCTCTTGGATTTCCATCTCTTCCTCATCATCACACTCATAATCTCCATCCTCTTCAACCACAGTTTCTGAGTTGTTGCTCATATAAAGCTTCTCCTTTTTTGACTCCTCTCTCTGTGCCAGTATCTCAATGAGAGAAGGAGGGAGAATAGATCCAACTGACCAGATGGGCTCTAACACCCCCTCATCCACCGTCTTCTCCCAGCCTATACCTTGATCATAGGTTTTGGGCCTCTCAACTATTGGCTGGTCTGCTCTCTTGTAGCAAGCAACTCTGTAGTTAGATCGCTGTACATGAGGGAGTAGGCAGACCTTGGGAGGAGGCAGGCATTCAAGGTCTACTTTGGAGTGCAAGCTCAGGGCTTCGTCAGCACCCACCATTTTTTGCAGCATCTTGGCACTCACAGCATCAACTGACTTTATTTGAGAATAGCTATACATGAGACAAGTGAATGCCTGCAGGTATGTTTCGACTAACAATTGTTTTTCTATGCCTATAAGAGATCACATGTACTCAAAGTTTTAACTAATAATTCAACAACACTCGCACCCTAAAAGAGCACTAACTCTTAAAGAATTCTGGTTACAGGAAATATTTTATCTTAGAAACCCTTTCATAGTGAAGGAGGTAATTAGTAGTGTCAGAACTCACCTTGCCTTGTGCAGATGTGAGCTTGACCTTCTTGTTGCTGTGATTCATTGTCTTTAGGTTAAGCTTCTTAAGGAGATCAAATAACCCCTTCTTCTGGGAAACAAAATGCTCCTGGATAAATTTCACCTTGGCAGGCCTGCCTGCAGCCCCAGCCTGTAGTACATCTGCCTCAACTTCTTGATTCATAGGAACCCCAGATGCTAGGGAGGAAAAAACGGTTTTGTCAAGGACCATCCAAGGGTTTGTGAAGCCTTTGATGGCTGTGATGACCCTCTGCACTGCATTTGCATACTTCTTGACCTTTGCAGGATCTAGCTCACGGTGTTTCCTTGCCTTTGGACAGTCTGGATCATCAATCATGCTGCACATCTCTAGAGTGAGTTCACAGAGTTGAGCATGTGCAGAGGTAGTGCGGCACCATATCTTGTATGAGCTGAACATATTGAGGATCCTAAGTAGACCACCTGTTTATTTGAGGAAATATATATCCTGTTAAAAATTTTGATCACAACAGTTCTTGGAAGCTGTTTGGAGTCCTCAAATGAGTACTATACTGTGACCAAAATCCTATATATGAATACTATAGCCACAGCCAACATTTCATTTGCCTCTAATCAAAGAAAGGCTGTGATTGTGTGCACAGCTTTAATTACCTGAAGACTTTGCAAACTTCATGAAAGTCTCCTCCATGGTCTTGTCCACAGCTGAGAGAGCCCCCAGGATAAGAGATCAGGCCATTGCAATAGCTCCATGTTTGATGTAAGCACAAGCACCAGGGTGAGAGAGGTTGATGTTTGTGAGGTATACCTCAAACCATGTCAGGTACTTGTAGAGAATCAACAGTATTTCAAAAGTCACACTACAGTTTATTCCTCTATAATTCTTTATTTTTGTTATTAATATTACATTAAAATTCATATTGCAGTCATTTCCTCGTAATTCTTTGTTATTCAGTATCAATAGTATGTACATTGATTACCTGGAATAGTTGTGACCATTGTATGTAAAGAAGAGATATGCTATGATACTGATGCAGTGATGAAAGAGCTCAAAGTTATTGGTTTTCACATCAAAGTTCATCATGAAGACAAGCCTAGCATGATGCATCACTGAGAGCCAGAACATTCCTATCTTCTCAAGATGGCCTTCATGAACCTTCTGTTGGAACCCAGTATATTGATGAATATTAGGTAATCACAATTAGGTAATCACACAGAATTTTAGGTCTTAGTCAGACTCGCTGGTTGTCTATTCAGTGTGATTACCTAATTGTGATTACCTAATTGTGTTTACGGGAAAGAGCCCAAAGCTCGTATCTTCCCGTCTCCTGATCGGTTCCATTTTATACTTAGTGATACTTATCATACCTGTCCTTAAAACTATGGATTGAGATACCATTAACTACCTCCTCGCTTAGCGAATTCCAATTATCAACTACTCTTACACTGAAAAAGTATTTCCTTACATCCTGCAAACAAGTTTTCTTACGAAGCTTCAAACTATGACCTCTAGTTCTAGAGCCAGCCATATCGAAATATCGATCCCTATCCACTCTATCATAACCATGAAGGAATTTAAAGACTATCACCATATCCCCCTCACTCTTCTAGCTTCGAGTGATGGTAAGTCTAATTCCCTCAGCCTCTCATCATAACTGAGATTGCGTATTTCTGGCACCAGTTTCGTGGCATGTCTTTGAACTTTTTCAAGCTTAGCTATGTACTTTTTCAAGTGCGGATTCCAAAAGGGGGCTGCATATTCGAGTTTTGGCCTCACATAGGTTACATAAATATTTCTGAACATTTCCTTGTCCATGTGCCTGAAGGCTACCCTTACATTTGATAAGAATGCATATGCTGCCCTTACTATGCCATTTATATGTATTTCTGGAGACAAATCTGCCAGTATGTTTACTCCTAGATCTCTCTCATTTTCTGTCTCTCGAAGTTGTACTCCAGCCACCGAGTAGTCAAGCTTGGGCCTTCTTGCACTTGTACCCATTCTCATTACCTTACATTTTGAAGTATTGAATTTCATTAGCCACTTTTCTGACCACTCATGCATATTATTTAGATCCTCCTGAAGTTCTCTACCATTATTCTCGTTTTTTTACTTTCTTCACAATCTTTGCATCATCTGCAAACATATTCATGAATGAATTTACAGGCTCTGGTAGGTCATTTACATATACAAGGAACAAAAGTGGCCCTAAAACTGAACCCTGTGGAACTCCACTACTAACTCTTCTCCATTCAGACACTGAGTGTCTTACTCTAACCCTCTGTTCCCTTCCTTCTAAGTAAGTTTTTATACATTCCAAAACATTTCCACCTATTCTAGCCATTGATTGCAGCTTCCTAATAAGTCTCCCATGTGGAACAGTGTCAAACACTTTCTGGAAGTCTAGGAATATGCAATCTGCCCAGCCCTCTCTTTCCTGCAAGATTTGGCTTACCTCATCATAAAATTCTAATAAGTTTGTTACTGTTGATCTACCTTCTCTGAAGCCATGTTGCCTCACTGACAAAAAGTTGAAGGATTCCAAGTGAAGAGAGATATGTTTCCTAAGTAGTTTCTCCATAACTTTGCAAACTATGCTGGTCAAGGAAACTGGTCTATAGTTCAGAGCCGTATCCCTCCTTCCCTTTTTGAAGATAGGTATCACATTTGCTTGTTTCCAGCATCTTGGAATCTCCCCTGACTCCAGTGACTCCTTAAATATGATACTTAGTGCCACTGATATTGTGTTTGCGCATTTTTTAAGCACATGAGGGGATATGTCATCAGGACCTGTAGCTTTATGAACATCTAAATCCATCAGTGCTTTGCCTACCTTTGTGGCTGTAAGGTTGATGTTCTCTAATACCGGCCCTTGAGCTTCTATCACTGCAATCTGAGGGGGTGGGGTATTTTCTACTGTAAATACTGACTGAAACTCCTTGTTCAATTCTTTGCAGATCTCTTCATCCGTCTCAGTGATGCTTCCATCCGCTCTCTTTAGCCTTAAAACCTGTTCTTTTACCTTCAGTTTTCCTCTGATAAAGCTGTGGAAAAGCTTGGGATTTTCTTTAGCCTTCCTGGTGATGTCCCTCTCATAGTCTCTCTCTGCCTCTCTCCTTTTACTTAGGTAGTCATTTCTTGCTCTTTTGTAGGTTTGCCAGGCATTTATGTTTTTTCTCCTCCTATACCTTTTCCAGCATTTGTCTCTCCACTCCTTAGCTCTTTTACACCCATTATCAAACCATTTCTCTCTGGCATGAATTACACCTACATTGGTGACAGGTATGCAGCAATCTACTATCTTCCCATATTTCTCACAAAAGATGTCATACATTTCTTGTACAGATTTGTTGTAAAATAAGGTTCTCCAGTCAATAACTGCAAAAAGCTCATTCATTTTGATGTAATCTCCTTTCGGATAGTTCCTCCTCATGTCCTCAGTGCCTCTACTCTCAGGAAGAATATCTTCAATGATATACTCCATCAACAACACACAGTGGTCACTCTTTCCAATTGGTGGTTCATACTCATTTTTTTCAATATCCAACACATTATCTGTGAACACTAGATCAAGTAGTGATGGCTCATCCCCACCCCTGGCCCTTGTTGGTTCCATTACATGTTGGTGTAGGAAATTCCCTTGTACGCAATCTAGGAATCTTGCCCCGAAGGAGTCCTCACCACTGTGTGGGTCAAGATTTATCCAATCTATCTCTTTATGATTAAAGTCTCCCATAATCAAAATCCTACATTTTTTTTCCCGTGCCATGTTAACAACTGAGTTTATGACTTCAATAGTACCTATATGACTTTCCTCATAAACTTCAAGCCTATTTTGGTTCCTTGGTGGGTTGTATACAACAGTTATTATAATGCTCTCTGACCCAGTATTTATGCGAGCAACAAGAAATTTCTTGAACTAACTTTCTATAGCCAAGTTTATTTCTTCGACTTGAATCCTTTCACTTATGAGCAGTGCTATCCCTCCACCAGTCCTCTCAGATCTTTCAACCCTTAGTATTCTGAAGCCCTTAGGAAAAACTGTGACACTGTTTATGTCCTCACTCAACTTAGTCTCTGTAATTGCTACTATATCTGCCTTACTGTTGTGAATCCTATCTTTTAATTCTACTGCCTTACCAGCTAATCCATCAGCATTTGTGTATAACAATCTTAATGAGGCCCCATCCCCTGATCTTCTGTCATTATCTTCTTTATCTCCCTTTTGTCTGGAAGAACTCTGTAATGAAAATTTTTCCTCTCTTCTTCATTTCTTTCATCATTTAACCTTCTTGCCTCTTGCAACAAGTTTTTGATCTTTCCCATCTCTTCCTGTGTTCTGTATCATCTAATGAATACTTCTTTGAATTCTTGAAGGACTTTTAGACTTTTTTTTCTCAACATTATTTCCCTACATGTTTCCCCTCTCTCAAAGGTTACTTTTGTTGGTCTCGGCTTTCCTTCCCTCGAATATTTACCTAGTTGGTGTATGTTTACAGTATCCTCAGAACCACATACTACTCCAAGCTTTCTTATCAGGTCTACAACCCTAGCTTTATTTTCTTCAAGTCTCCCCTGCCATGGTGGCTCCTGGGATTCGCTTATTCCTGAGATTACCACTGTCTTCTCCTTATCAAGTGCCTGTCTGATGAGTGGGTTTGCCCTTTCCATCACAACGTCTTTCATTTTTTCGATTACTGTCTCTTTATAGTCAACTGTTTGTATGTTTTCCAGTGCCACCACCTTTACAGCCTCTTTTACTGCCACATTCCCCTTTAGTGCATCAGCAAAGGACGTTTTCATGGCATCGTTTTCCATATTCAGCTCCTGGAACTCTTTTCTGAACTGTTCAATGTTTTCCTTAATCTGGACATTCCAAGCTGCAATCTCGTCTCTCTCAGAAGAGAGCAGTGAACTAACATCTAATTCCTTTAGATTGTCATTCAGCTGTTTGTTTTTATCTTCTTGATTAGAAATTCTAGATTCTAGTTGACTCTTTTCCTCTTCCAGGTTCTTTATTCTTTTTTCTAGTTCCTTTCTCTCCTGCCCTTGTGCTTTATTTGCTTCCTCCAAAGATCTTATTTGCTCTCTGAGTGTTTCATTCTCTTTCATTTCTCCATCCATATTCCGAATTTTATCATCAAGGCTTATAACCATTGCCTCTAAATTCTTGATTTTCTGTTTAAGTCTCCTAATGGCTACCCCTCCTACCGACCCATGGATGGGAGAGGTTTGGGACAGAGATGGTGTCATTTTTATGTTCTCCCTCTCACAGAATATAGAAAGAAGATGAGAAAGAGGAAAAGAAAAAGAGAAAAACTTTTAATTAAGCTTCACACAGAATTTTTATATCTCCATATAAGTGCTATTTAGTGACTCAGTTTATCCCTTTTCTGGTAACACACATCTTAACTTAAAAACTTGACCATGGTAATTTAAGGATAAAAAGAAAAAGAAAAAAAATGCAACAAAACAAAAGTCAAACCTGAAGGAAAAATTCGAATTTGTGTCTGAGGTGGCACCCACCCACAGGATCAGGTAAACGGCTTAAGAGCTTTCCCCAGTTTACACAAAAAATTAGGCAATGTGATGCGATGGCTTCACCTCTGGCAACTCTTCTAAATTTCCTTCAAGGCAGAACTGGACGGCAGCTTCTCTCTCCCCTCACGAAAATGTTCTCAATTTTTTTCCTTTAATATGGACAGTCTCGTCATACAACAAATATAAGTTTTGTACTCTCAATACTCTGCAGGATTTCAGATTTAGGGAAATTTTGGTAAAGTTTTCCACTAAGCACTTAGTCACTCGAAAACACAAGTAAATTTAAGAGGAGCAGTTCCATGTGTCACTCTTATTTTGTATTTTCAAGGCTGCTCTGGAAGATCACTTAGAGTCTGCTGAGAAAATCTATGGAGCACTGATGAATCCAGTGTATAAAAAATGTATTTTAATATTCTATGTTATATTCTACCTGTTGTTACCAAAATGAACAAGGAATTCCAAAGTGAAGGTGTTTAAAGTCACCATGCATCTGATAAAGTGTGTGCTATATACAGATAATTTCTTTCAAATTACATGAAGAGAGAGGTACTGAACACCCTAGACATATTTTCAGTGAATCCTCATGACCCACATGAATTTCTGAGTGAATTTCTGGGTACCACTATTGAGGCATCTCTTGTTTCTGGACCTGGAGTCAAGTGCTTTTATTTTTATGTTGAACTAGCAACCCAAATTCGTAAAAGGTTCATGGGAATGGGAAAAGTAATGCCTTTTATTAGTGCACTGGGTGCTATCAATCAAACAATGAGAGATTTAAATAAGTTAGTGGATATATTCCCTAACCTTGTTTCTGAACCCTTACATGATGCTTTTTCACACAACCAGTCTACAAGAGATATCTGATCCTGTACAGCTTTGGTATAAAGTCAGAGCCTTAGAGTATGCTGACAAATCCCAGGTATTTCCCCACCTATCTGACTTTATGCTATCATTACTTGTGCTACCTTGCTCAACGGCACTGTTGAATGGATTTTTTCCCAAGTTAATTTGATTAAGACAGAAACGAAAAACCATCTCCATGCAGAATCTGTTAATGGGATGATGTTAGCAAAAATGGTTGGGGGGAGCCAAGTCATTCTATGAATGGGTACCAAGCCAGAAAATGCTACAGTCTGCATCTAAATTTAAGAGTGAAGAAGAGGAGAAAACCGAATAGTTTAATAAGTAGTTAGCAAGGAGTTAATTTTGTTTAATCTTTTTTTCAAGCTTCACTGAAAATAATTTTGGGAAAACGGTAATAAATGATCAAGCCATTAGAATCCTAGTTCTTTTTTAATGGTATTCCTGAAGAACATATACATAATAATTAGATGATTTTGTTACAACTACGAAAATAGGATAGGTAATACTCATGATTTTCAGCCATTTTTAGATGTTAACAGGTTTGTCATTTCAGCACATATGCAAATCATTTCTTAATATCAACTAAAGTATCAACTAAAGTGAATTAAACAACTGATGTTTTTCCTTGACACATTGATTTTCAAGGATTTTTTTTTATTAGCTTATTAACCATCATATTTTCATAAAATAGAAAGTGGTACATGTGGTACATTTTGTAGTATGCAGTGGTACAAATGGTATATTTTTCTCGAGGTGGTAACACTGTCCAGTACCCTAGATAGGAAAACTGGGGTTCAAGTGAAGTCACGGTAGTATGTCGTTTTAAATTTCCCACTCTAAAGTTAGACAGATCTGTGCAAGAGCATCGTGAATGTGTTTGGAGCCAGTACACATGCATATGTCAATGTTGGAGTTTTCTGTTCATTGCTCCTGTTGCTTACATGGTAACTGTAAGTACTTACGACTCCAGGTGGAGTCACATTTCCTCTTATGATATAATAATGGTAGTTTTTTTTACTCTAAAATGTCGGCCATTAAAAGGGCATTTTATGTAATAAACAAGAGTTTAGTGACTATTGGAGGCTTACCTTGTTGAGTGGGACACCAAGAGAGAACTATGAATATGCCTGCCAAGTGTCCCTCTATAGTTGGCAACACCAACACTCCCCATGCTATTTCCACGTCCAGGTTGGCTGATGGCAGGCGAGCTACTTCTGCCTCACACCCTCCCTCACCCACTTTTAGACATCAGCAGCATTTGCTAATCGAGGATGATGATAATAATTGTTGTTCTGTTGTTCTGGTTTTACGTCACAGACTCCCTTTTAAGGCACCTAAAGTTACTATAACTCCTCAAAAGGAACCCAACCAGTTATTTGATGAAAAAGTAATAGACTTCAGTGAAGATAATATTAGTGGCAAAGTAGATGGTGTAGCTAGTGTCCAACCAAGAGCAGCAGGCCCTTCCACATCATGACGTCCAGCAAGCAAATGGCTTTTCCCTCTAACATCAACCTTCAAGTAAAAAAAAAAAAAATAGCCCGTCTAATGAATTATGAGTTAGAAGTAGATCCAGACAACCCTGAAGAAATGGCGCCAGGCATCAGTTGCCCACAATCACCAGTGTCTATCATTTCTAAAAATACCGACATTACCATTGAACTGATACTGGAAACAGGTGATGATTCAACCAGTGCCACCCAGGATGCTCTCAGTGCCACCCAGGATGCTTCCAATGCCACCCAAGATGCTGCCAGTGCCACACCAAATTATCCCAGTGACACCCAGGATGCTTCCAGTGCCACCCGAGCTCCTCAGAACACTAACTGGTACATTTTTGAGATATCTCAAGGAGATAGTCACTCTCCAGACAAAATATATTGGTCAAGGACACCACTGTCAAGACAACTACCACCACAACCACCAGTACAGTACACCCAAGGACCGGCAGGTGCAGCGAGACAAAGGACAACCCCAAAGGACCTCCTAGACCTGTTAATTGATGACAACACGGTCAATGAAATTGCCAGATGCACCAATCTGATGATAGAAAAACGGGCTCAAAAAATATACTAAAGATAACCCAAGTGTAAGTACTAAAACATACAGGATGAAGTTAGAGGACTGATTGGTATTCTTATCCAGGCTGATGTCAGACATAACAACCAGGTTGCAGTGACAGAAATGTGGAGAAAGCAATATGGGGCACCACTGTAACATTGTACAATGAATGAGAAACAGTTTGCTTTCCTGATCTGTTGTCTCAGATTTGACAACCACACAACAAGAGCTAAAAGAACTATAAATGACAAGTTTGCACCCTTGGGGTTCATCTAGGATAGTTTTGTAGAAAGCTGCAGGAGGTAATATATACCTGGAGCCAAGATAACCATATTTGAACTGTAGTTAGTATTTAGAGGGCACTGTCCATTTTGTGTGTATATTATATATGAAAAGTAAGCCAGCCAGGTACGACTTAAAAATCATGATGGCATGTGATGCTGAAAATCATTACATGCAAAATGCCATCCCTTACCTAGGGAAAAATTCACCTACACAAGCACGTCCAGGTACTTTGGGACAGTTTTACAAAATGAACCTAATGGAACCGTACCTTGATGCTGGCCAAAGTGTAACAGTTGATATTTGGTCTACATCCCTCCTGTTGGTGAAGGACCTGTACCAGTGGAACACCGCACTTGTTGGCACATTACGCAAAAAAGGTTATGTCTCTTCAGTGATGTTTGACGGGAGGAGCAAGACTAGTCTAGTAAACACAAGTGCCTCCGTTTTTCAAGAGAACATGACCATGGTTTCGCACAAACCCTAGAAAAAACAAGATTGTCCTGCTACTCTCTGCATACCACAACAATGCAGTCATCATGACTATTATAGCAGCACTAAAGGTGAGGTCGATGTACTAGACCAGAAGTGTGCCCGCTATTCTACCAGTTGTAAAACATGCAGGTGGCCCATGTGCTATTTTCACCGTATGATGAACATATCTGATTGCAATGCCTTTACTTTGCACCATTACTCTGAAGAGCAACACACTCCTATTGATAGAGTATTGCACCTGTTCTTACACCAGCATGGTTATGAAATGTGCAAAACTTCGACCATGCAGAGACTGGACACTCCTTCATTGAACATTGCACTCACACAGAGAATACGCAGCTGCTTCAACTTAATCCCAGTTCTAGAAGTGGAAGAACCTGCACAACCTCGCACAAATAAACGTTGCAAGATTTGCCCCTGGAAAACGACAAGCAAGATAAGAACTGTGTGCACACACAGCAAAAACCTTGTATGCAAACATCACTACATGATCCATTGCATTCAGTGCTTGGAGTAACAGGTAAATACATAGTTTTGATGTTTTGTCGTATTAGTGTTTCTCCTAATACTAGCGTAGTCTTGAAATCATAGAGTTATATCTCACCAGAATATCACCAATGTTGTATTATTGTTCTTAATCCATTAAACTGGTAGCATGGTAGGTGATAACAGATATGCATTGTCTGGATTACATGAGTTTATTTAGTTCTACACTTATTCTACACCTCAAAGCTCCCTGTCCCCTTAGGATAAAGTCTAAGATTTTATTTGTGCCCCGGAAATATTCTAACTGAGACTGTATCTTACTGCTTCTTACTTTCTTGTATGACCAAGATGGCAGGGCGTGGTAGGCTTGGACAGCCTTGCCAATAGGCTTCCAGAGAAAAGGGAGTGCCCTCCATTTTTGTGGTGTAAAGGGTGTGGCTAAAAGAAGGCCAATTGGAAACAAGGAGGGCCTATATGTGTATTTTCACAGGCACATGTACATACATACATGTAGATATTTGTTTTCTGCTCTAGTGGGAATGACTTGAACTTTGTGACAATTTTTACCTTTATTAGCAACTGGCGCCTATGAGTTAGAGGCCTATGGGTTGAACCATATATCTCTTTGTCATTTCTCTGTAAACACACATCCTGCCCAGGCACCACTGGGAAATATTAGTTATGCTACTTGACACCCCTGACACCACGTGGGCTATGTTACAGCTATACAGTACTTCTTATATACAGTACTTTTATACGACACTTTATACAAGCAACTTTCCTTCGGAGTCAAAATGCATGGGACAATTCTTGCTGCAGGGCGCCTTGCCCATACGGGGATGGGGGTGAGGTGTGACTGGCTGTGCTTTATCGATATTCTGAGAGTTGTCAGAGTCTGAGGCGTTGCTCTCAGTGTCCGTAAATCACAGTCGCCGTCGGCCACACTACCTCTCCTTGAGGGTGCAGTCTTACCGACTGCATTTAGGCATCTTGAAGTTTCTTCTAATTCGAGGAGTCGAAGAATCTTTTCTACCTACTACTTTGCTTCCAGAGATCCATTATTATCTGTCTCTTGCATTTTTTGTCGGCACGAGATGCACTGGCATTAATTTCTTCTTGTCTCTTCACGGTAATTTAGGCGTGGTATCGTCCTGAGCTGCCGCCACTCTTGCATTAGTGTTTCCCCTAATACTAGCATAGTCTTGAAGTCGTAGAGTTATATCTCACCATAATATCACCAATGTCGCATTATTGCTCTTAATTAATTAAACTGGTAGCATGGTAGGTGATAACAGCTATGCATCTGGATTACATGAGTTTATTTAGCTCTACACTTATTCTACACCTCAAAGCTCCCTGTCCCCTTAAGATGAAGTCTAAGATCTTATTCGTACCACAGAAATATTCTAACTGAGACTGTCTATTTCTAACTGCTTCTTTCTTTCTTGTATGACCAAGATGGCAGGGGGTGGTAGGCTTGGACAGCCCTGCCAATATTCTTCCAGAGAAAAGGGAGTGCCCTCCATTTTGTGTGGTGTTAAGGGTATGGCTATAAGAAGGCCAATCAGAAACAAGGAGGGCTTATATGTGTATTTTCAGAGGTGCATGTAGATATTTGTTTTCTGCTCTAGTGGGAATGTCTTGAACTTTGTAACACTTTTTACCTCTATCAGCAACTGGCGCCTATGTGTTAGAGGCCTATGGGTTGAACCATATATATCTTTGTCATTTCTCTGTAAACACTGAGGACATGAGGAGGAACTATCCGAAAGGAGATTACATCAAAATGAATGAGCTTTTTGCAGATATTGACTTGAGAACCTTATTTTGCAACAAATTTGTACAAGAAATGTACGACATCCTTTGTGAGAAATATGGGAATATAGTAGATTGCTGCATACCTGTCACCAAAGTAGGTGTAATTCATGCCAGAGAGAAATGGTTCAATAATGAGTGTAAAAGAGCGAAGGAGTGGAAAGACAAATGCTGGAGAAGGTATAGGAGGAGAAAAAACATAAATGCCTGGCAAACCTACAAAAGAGCAAAAAATGATTACCTAAGTAAAATAAGAGAGATAGAGAGAGACTATGAAAGGGACATCAGAGGGAAGGCTAAAGAAAATCCCAAGCTTTTCCACAGACATTATCAGAGGAAAACTGAAAGTAAAAGAACAGGCTTTAAAGCATAAGAGAGCTGATGGAAGCATCACTGAGACGGATGAAGAGATGTGCAAAGAATTGAACATGGAGTTTCAGTCAGTATTTACAGTAGAAAATACCCCGCCCCCTCAGCTGGCAGAGATAGAAGCTCACGAGCCGGTATTGTAGAACATCAACCTTACAGCCACAGAGGTATGCAAAGCACTGGTGGAGTTAGATGTCCATAAAGCTACAGGTCCTGATGACATATCCCCTCATGTACTTAAAAAATGCGCAAACTCAATATCAGTGGCACTAAGTATCATATTTAAAAAGTCACTGGAGTCAGGGGAGATTCCAAGATGCTGGAAACAAGCAAACGTGATACCTATTTTCAAAAAGGGAAGGTGGGATATGGCTCTAAACTATAGACCTGTTTCCTTGACCAGCATAGTTTGCAAAGTTATGGAGAAACTACTAAGGAAACATATCTCTCTTCACTTGGAATCCTTCACCTTTTTGTCAGTGAGACAACATGGCTTCAGAGAAGGTAGATCAACAGTAACAAACGTATTAGAATTTTATGATGAGATAAGCCGAATCTTACAGGAAAGAAAGTGCTGGGCAGATTGCATATTTCTAGACTTCCAGAAAGCATTTGACACTGTCTCACAAGGAAGACTTATTAGGAAGCTGCAAGCAATGGCTAGAATAGGTGGAAATGTCTTGGATAAAAACTTACTTAGAAGGAAGGGAACAGAGTGTTAGAGTAAGACACTCAGTGTCTGAATGGAAAAGACTTAGTAGTGAAGTTCCACTGGGTTCAGTTTTAGGGCTACTTTTGTTCCTTGTATATGTAAATGACCTATACAATGACGGGCCCTTTGAACAAGGGCCCGTGCCAACACAAGGTTGGCTTTAACCTCAAACAACAACAACAACAGAGTCTGTAAATTCATTCATGAATATGTTTGCAGATAATGCAAAGATTGTGAAGAAAGTAGGAAACGAGAACAACAGTAAAGCACTTCAGGAAGATCTAAATAGTCTCCATTAGTGGTCAGAAAAGTGGCTAATAAAATTCAGTACTTCAAAATGTAAGGTAATGAGAATGGGTACAAGTGCAAAAAGGCCAAAGCTTGACTACTCGGTGGCTGGAGTGCAACTTCAAGAAACAGAAAATGAGAGAGATCTAGGAGTAAACACACTGGCAGATTTGTCTCCAGAAATACATATAAATGGCATAGTAAGGGCAGCATGTGCTTTCTTAGCAAATGTAAGGGTAGCCTTCAAGCACACGGACAAGGAAATGTTTAGAAATATATATGTAACCTATATAAGGCCAAAACTTGAATATGAAGCCCCCATTTGGAATCCACACTTGGGAAAGCACGTAGTTAAGCTTGAAAAAGTTCAAAGACATGCCAGAAATACGTAATTTCAGTTATGATGAGAGGCTGAGGGATTTAGACTTACCATCACTCGAAGCTAGAAGATTGAGGGGGGATATGGTGATAGTCTTTAAATTCCTTCATGGTTATGATAGAGTGGATAGGAATCGACATATTGATATGGCTAGCTCTAGAACTTGAGGTCATAGTTTAAAGCTTCGTAATAAAACTTCTTTGCAGGATATAAGGAAGTACTTTTTCAATGTAAGAGTAGTTGATAATTGGAATTCGCCAAACGAGGGGTAGTTAATGCTATCTCAATCCATAGTTTTAATGACAGGTATGATAAGTATCACTAAGTACAAAATGGAAACAATCAGGAGACGGGCAGATACGAGCTTTAGGCTCTTTCCCATAAGCGCAATTAGGTAATCACAATTAGGTAAACACACATTCTGCCCAGGAACCCACCACTGGGAAATATCAGTTACGCCACTTGACTCCCCTTACACCACGTGGGTTATGTTACAGTTATACAGTACTTCTTATGTACAGGACTTTTATACGACAATTTATACTACAGCTTTACAACAATTATGTTTGACAGATGCATAATTTTATAATTTTATGGACCCTGATGGTGTATATATCATATGCTCTAAATTGCAGATAAAATAATTGGTCATTTCCATTGTTCCAGGAACCTGAAAAATGGGTGACCAGTGGCGACACACTTCACTGGCTAAGATGCCTCCAGTAACATCTATGTGATTACCTAATTGTGATTACCTAATTGTCTTTACGGGAAAGAGCCCAAAGCTCGTATCTTCCCGTCTCCTGATCGTTCCATTTTAGACTTAGTGATACTTATCATACCTGTCCTTAAAACTATGGATTGAGATAGCATTAACTACCTCCTCGCTTAGCGAATTCCAATTATCAACTACTCTTACACTGAAAAAGTATTTCCTTACATCCTGCAAACAAGTTTTCTTACGAAGCTTCAAACTATGACCTCTAGTTCTAGAGCCAGCCATATCGAAATATCGATCCCTATCCACTCTGTCATAACCATGAAGGAATTTAAAGACTGTCACCATATCCCCCCTTACTCTTCTAGCTTCGAGTGATGGTAAGTCTAATTCCCTCAGCCTTTCATCATAACTGAGATTGCGTATTTCTGGCACCAGTTTCGTGGCATGTCTTTGAACTTTTTCAAGCTTAGCTATGTGCTTTTTCAAGTGCGGATTCCAAAAGGGGGCTGCATATTCGAGTTTTGGCCTCACATAGGTTACATAAATATTTCTGAACATTTCCTTGTCCATGTGCCTGAAGGCTACCCTTACATTTGATAAGAATGCATATGCTGCCCTTACTATGCCATTTATATGTATTTCTGGAGACAAATCTGCTTGTATGTTTACTCCTAGGTCTCTCTCATTTTCTGTCTCTTGAAGTTGTACTCCAGCCACCGAGTAGTCAAGCTTGGGCCTTCTTGCACATGTACCCATTCTTATTACCTTACATTTTGAAGTATTGAATTTCATTAGCCACTTTTCTGACCACTATTGCAGATTATTTAGATCCTCCTGAAGTTCTCTACCATTGTTCTCGTTTTTTACTTTCTTCACAATCTTTGCATCATCTGCAAACATATTCATGAATGAATTTACAGACTCTGGTAGGTCATTTACATATACAAGGAACAAAAGTGGCCCTAAAACTGAACCCTGTGGAACTCCACTACTAACTCTTCTCCATTCAGACACTGAGTGTCTTACTCTAACCCTCTGTTCCCTTCCTTCTAAATAAGTTTTTATCCATTCCAAAACATTTCCACCTATTCTAGCCATTGAGTGCAGCTTCCTAATAAGTCTCCCATGTGGAACAGTGTCAAACGCTTTCTGGAAGTCTAGGAATATGCAATCTGCCCAGCCCTCTCTTTCCTGTAAGATTCGGCTTACCTCATCATAAAATTTTAATAAGTTTGTTACTGTTGATCTACCTTCTCTGAAGCCATGTTGCCTCACTGACAAAAAGTTGAAGGATTCCAAGTGAAGAGAGATATGTTTCCTTAGAAGTTTCTCCATAACTTTGCAAACTATGCTGGTCAAGGAAACTGGTCTATAGTTCAGAGCCGTATCCCTCCTTCCCTTTTTGAAGATAGGTATCACATTTGCTTGTTTCCAGCATCTTGGAATCTCCCCTGACTCCAGTGACTCCTTAAATATGATACTTAGTGCCACTGATATTGTGTTTGCGCATTTCTTAAGCACATGAGGGGATATGTCATCAGGACCTGTAGCTTTATGAACATCTAAATCCATCAGCGCTTTGCATACCTCTGTGGCTGTAAGGTTGATGTTCTCTAATACCGGCCCTTGAGCTTCTATCACTGCAATCTGAGGGGGTGGGGTATTTTCTACTGTAAATACTGACTGAAACTCCTTGTTCAATTCTTTGCACATCTCTTCATCCGTCTCAGTGATGCTTCCATCCGCTCTCTTTAGCCTTAAAACCTGTTTTTTTACCTTCAGTTTTCCTCTGATAAAGCTGTGGAAAAGCTTGGGATTTTCTTTAGCCTTCCTGGTGATGTCCCTCTCATAATCTCTCTCTGCCTCTCTCCTTTTACTTAGGTAGTCATTTCTTGCTCTTTTGAAGGTTTGTAAGGCATTTATGTTTTTTCTCCTCCTATACCTTTTCCAGCATTTGTCTCTCCACTCCTTAGCTCTTTTACACCCATTATCGAACCATTTCTCTCTGGCATGAATTACACCTACTTTGGTGACAGGTATGCAGCAATCTACTATCTTCCCATATTTTTCACAAAAGATGTCATACATTTCTTGTACAGATTTGTTGTAAAATAAGGTTCTCCAGTCAATAACTGCAAAAAGCTCATTCATTTTTATGTAATCTCCTTTCGGATAGTTCCTCCTCATGTCCTCAGTGCCTCTACTCTCAGGAAGAATATCTTCAATGATATACTCCATCAACAACACACAGTGGTCACTCTTTCCAATTGGTGGTTCATACTCAATATTTTCAATATCCAACACATTATCTGTGAACACTAGATCAAGTAGTGATGGCTCATCCCCACCCCTGGCCCTTGTTGGTTCCATTACATGTTGGTGTAGGAAATTCCCTTGTACGCAATCTAGGAATCTTGCCCCGAAGGAGTCCTCACCACTGTGTGGGTCAAGATTTATCCAATCTATCTCTTTGTGATTAAAGTCTCCCATAATCAAAATCCTACATTTTTTTTCCCGTGCCATGTTAACAACTGAGTTTATGACTTCAATAGTACCTATATGACTTTCCTCATAAATTTCAAGCCTATTTTGGTTCCTTGGTGGGTTGTATACAACAGTTATTATAATGCTCTCTGACCCAGTATTTATGCGAGCAACAAGAAATTCCCTGAACTCACTTTCTATAGCCAAGTTTATTTCTTCAACTTGAATCCTCTCACTTATGATCAGTGCTATCCCTCCACCAGTCCTCTCAGATCTTTCAACCCTTAGTATTCTGAAGCCCTTAGGAAAAACTGTGACACTGTTTATGTCCTCACTCAACTTAGTCTCTGTAATTGCTACTATATCTGCCTTACTGTTGTGAATCCTATCTTTTAATTCTACTGCCTTACCAGCTAATCCATCAGCATTTGTGTATAACAATCTTAATGAGGCCCCATCCCCTGATCTTCTGTCATTATCTTCTTTATCTCCCCTTTGTCTGGAAGTACTCATGAGTTTGAATGCTTCAGCAACTATGTATATATATATATATATATATATATATATATATATATATATATATATATATATATATATATATATATATATATATATATATATATATATATATATATATATATATATAGAGAGAGAGAGAGAGAGAGAGAGAGAGAGAGAGAGAGAGAGATTATACGAAGTTGGAATATTGCGTATGCTCAATAATAATAAATTACAGTAATTTAAATTACATGAATAACACGAGCAAGAAAAAATGTGGTACAGTTTAGTGACTAAGCGCCCATCTTGTTTCCAATATCCCGCCATGCGACCATGTGCTTCAGTCTCACTTCACCTAGCATACCTGTGGCTATGGCATGTGTTTCCAAGTGTTGTTGTGGTAAACTTTGTTTTTCCTGTGCTACTTTGTGATATTTTTATTCATCTATCATGGCCAGTAAATGCCCAGGAAAAGATTGTGGAAGTGCTCCTGCTCCCGAAAGAGTGAGAAAGTCTATAAACCTTGAGTTAAAACTGCAAGTGTTGGCCCATTATGAGCATAGAAGGCAAAGTGAAACCTTTTGCAGCTAGGAGTTAACTCTCCCACGTCCTCCCCCTCTTCTCCTTCTCGTACCGCTTAAGTCACCGGCTTACCGCCACCATGCACGTCCCAGTATGCCTTTTGCCCACTGTACTATATTGAAATAATAAATAGTGTCCTACTTTCTTTACGGAAGATAATTGTATGTTTGATAGTTGTGTATCAGCTGATAGATGGCAGCACTGCTTTTTTTCGATGGCTTGATGATTCTTCAGAGCTGGTGTCTGTCCTGTGATCATATGATATGCATTTCCAGCAATAAACGCAGTGAGGATTTCTGAGTTTACTTAACTATCTGACAGTAACAGTATGATGTGGAGAATATGACCACTGAGGGACAAGGTAAAGTCAGTAAAGTAACTGTTGTGATTCATGGCCGGCATCAACCATGTTTGCCTGTCTTTGTTGGGTGTCGGTCTTGCCTTTTCATCAGGAGGTATGGCATGGGCTAGCCTACACTTCATGGTGTTTTTCAGTGATTTAGGTTCTTTCCAAACAGTTGAGTGCCTAGTTACGTGAAGTTGCTGCTTGCTTCACAGCTTTGGTTTAGCTAGCCTAGCCTAATAGCCTACATATGGTAGCCTTGGCCTATTCTGTGTTTAATTTCTTGTGGTAAATATGGCAATGGCTTTCTTACCCAAGATTCCTCATATTAACCCTGATGAGCTTCCGTTTGATAAATATTTATCTCTGTTTCAAGCCAACCTTGATGCTTATGAAATTAGGGATGAGGTTAAAAAGAAAAACTTTTTGATAACTATTGGGTCCCGAATCTATCAATTTTACACTATGGTCAAATAAACTATATAATTAAACTGGGGCTTTATTTTTTAATTTGATATAAACAAAAAAAGTCACTCATCTGGGCATCAACAATAGACAAATGAAGTATAAGTACAAGAATACCAAAACAAGAGAATTAAACTCTATTTAATAGGAAATAAATACAAATAAGAAAGCAATCAGAATAAATAATAAGAAACAATAATAAATAATTATACCTCAACTCTCACATTTCCTTTTCCCATAGAAAAAAAATTCAACTTCTAATTTCAAAATATTCAAGTGGTTATAATTATGATATTAGTTACTTTGAATATATACCTAAACTACGGTGGAAGGACCGACTGAAGGAGGATCTCAGAGAGAGACAGCTGGAGGAGGAGCAAGTGATGGACCGGAACCAGTGGAGACGACTAGTGAAGAGATGCGACCCCATATGAAAATGGGAACGCAAATAGAGGAAGAAGAAGAAGAAGAATAAATCTAACCACACTGGCGATTTTATATTTCTACCAGACCTACGAAGGGGTACTGATTCTGGCACTGTCATGGGAGCATGCATGGAGTTATCAGAACTCTCAACTATGCTATTAGGATTTAAAACATTGCTCTCTGTTTCATTAATCACATCAGAATTTGATGTAAGACTAGTTGGAATAGAAGGCAAAATGTTCTAACAAAAACCACCCTAATTCTGATTATTACTGGGAATATTGCATTCTTCTACATTAAGAGTAAATCTAGGCATAAGTTGGTCTGAATGTTTTTCCAAACTATATTGCCAAAATTTTTAAGTTGTACTTTGTAGTTACAAACACCAAGTACTTCTAAGATTTTACCTTCTAGCCATGGCTTACCTTTACCATAATTTTTAACAAACACTGCATTATCTACATTATATTCTGATTTTTCAAATTTACATTCTTTCTGCGGTGCCTTCTCCCTTTTTTCTTGAGGCCTAATTTTTCCTACAGTTTCCCGAAAGTGACAATTAAACATCATTTCAGCTGGAGCTTTCCTAGTGGAGGAATGTACAGCTCTTCTATGATTATACAAAAACCTACATGCTCTGGTATTAATATCCCCATCAGTAAATTTACTAAGACCCTCTTTGATAGTTTTTACTGCCCTTTCGCTTAAGCTGTTGGAAGAAGGCTTATAAGGAGGAGGTGTAATGTGCTTAATGCCATTCTTCCTCAGGAAAAACTCCATCTCCTCAGACACAAAATAAGGGGCATTGTCAGAAACAATTACTTCTGGCAATCCAAAATCACAAAAACTTTGCCTTAACTTAGCAATAGTTACTGCTGATGTGGTAGATCTAGTAACATGAACATCCAAAAATTTTGTGTGGGAATCTACAATTATCAAAAAATAAGTCACCAATTGGACCAGCATCGTCTATATGTAACCTACACCAAGGTTTCCCAGTTTCTGGCCAGGATAATACCGCTGAATATGGAGTTTGGAAAGTTTTAAAGTAAAGTTCACAAGATTTAGTTATTTCTGAAATGTCCTGGTCCAATGTGGGCCACCAAATCCAATTACGTGCCTCTGCTTTCATTGCATTGATACCGTTATGACCTACATGCAGCTGTTCAAGTACTGCGCTGCGCATCTCAGCAGGTATAATTACACGGTTCCGATACAAAAGAACACCATCATAATTGCTTAAATCTGATTTGACAACAGAGAAATCAGACAATACTGGGTCATTAATCCAACCAAATTTCACACATTGAAAAACCTTACTTGAAACTGGGTCACTTCTAGTCAAAACCTTAACATTTTCAAAAGAAATGTCTTGATTACTCAAAGCTTCTATAACATGAACATAGTCATTAGGGGTACTAGAATCCAAAGTAGAATCCAGAACTGGCAACCGACTGACTGCATCCGCGACAACATTATCTTTTCCTGCTTTAAAATTTAAGTCATAATCGCTCTGTGACAAAAGCAAAAACCCATTGCTACACTAGCATTTGCATTTACAGGAATCTGTTTGGTTCTACCAAACAATCCATGTAATGGTTTGTGATCAGTTCTAAGAATAAATCTATGACCCAATAAACAATATTTAAATTTGCTTACAGCATAGACCAAAGCCAGAGCTTCCTTGTCTAACTGGGAGTAATTTAATTCTGCAGATGATAACATTTTACAAACAAAATAGACTGGTTATTCGATACCATGCATTTCCTGCATCAAAACGCAGCCAACGCCAACCAGAGATGCATCTTCTTCTACAATTACTGGATGATTTCCATCAAAATTAGCAAACAATTCTGACTTAGATAACTCTGCTTTGACCTTACTGAAGGCATTAGCTTCTACAGATGACCATTTAAATTTGGCACGTTTCTTCAACAAGTCATATAAGGAAGACAAAGTACTAGAAAAATTCGTTACAAATCTGCTATAATAGGTAACCATACCCAAAAAGGATTGTACATCACTGACAGACATTGGAGCGGGTTTTTCCAATATAGCTTCAAGTTTTTTGGGTAATGGTTTAATTCCATCACCAGAAATGACATAGTCTAAATACTCAAGAGAAACAGTATTCAAAACAGTTTTCTTTTCATTTAGAGCCACATTGTGCTTTAGGAATTCCCTCAAAACTCTGTCTAGAGTTTCATTATGCTCTTTTTGTGTTTGTCCTCTAACAATAATATCATCTAAAAAGGCCACTACACCATCAATATTCATAAAAATCTGAGAAATAAATCTTTGAAAGATAGCTGGTGATGATGCCAAACCAAATGGAAGTCTTTTATATTTAAAAAGACCTTTATGATTATTTATTACAAGAAGCTTTTGGCATTCATCATCAACTAGTAATTGCAAGTATGCATTTTCAAGATCAATTTTAGGAAATATTTTACTCTTGCCAACTACTGATGAAATCTCATCTACCGTTGGAAGTGGATATTATGACAAACAATTATTTAATTCAACTCTTTAAGATCTCCAAAAATCCTCATAGATTTCTTATCTGCTTTTAATACTGGAACAATGGGAGCCGCCCAATCACTAAAACTTACTGGCTCTATAATGTCATCAGAAACCAATTTATCTAAAGTATCCTTTACTAATTTCTTATAATGAAGTGGCACTGTTCTAGCCTTCTGAAATTTTGGTACTGCATTACCTTTAAGATTAACATTAGCTACTATGCTCGTAATTGACAATTTTGAATCAGCTGAAAATTTATCTAGCTGAGCTCTAGCATCCATTACACTGTTTATTAGTTTATTTTCACAATCAACAACACCTGTCAAAGCAATTCCAATCTTAGACATTAAATCCGTACCACACAAGTTTGTGTTATGATTATCAACAGCATAAAATCCATGTCTTATACTGAAATCATTATAAACAACATTCTTATAAACTTTACCCATGTTCCCATAAGCTTTTAGTTTTTTATTGCAATTCTGCACAGGTAAAGTTAAGCATTGAACCCACTTGCAACCTAAAGTAGAAACTCCAGCACCAATATCAACTTCATATGGAATTTCTTTACCATTTAAGTGTAAATTAATCTTGGTTATTAAAGGATGGTTATTTTCTACACTCAAAATCCTGTATTCTTTCCCTGCTGGGGCAGCTTCATTTAAACTTCATAACTGATTACAATCACTATCTTCCTCAAGTAGGGTATTTTCAATAACTGCATTAGTTTTTTCATACCCTTTCTGTTTTTTCTGATAAATTGGTATGGCTAGTTTTTCCGTCACCATGCTTTGGTTCTTGGAACTCTGAGAAAACTTAGAACCCTGGGAAACTTCCTAATTAAAATGACAAACTTTTTTCAAGTGTCCTCTTTTGTTACACACTGAACAAGAAAGATGAGAAAAGCGACAAACCTCACTATGGTGAGGGTAACCACAATGTCGGCAGCTTGCCTCTCTTCTACCATTAGGAGTAGGAGTAGGTCTAGGCCTATTTGAATTAATATTGAAAGCATTCACTTGAGTAGGAAGTTTTTCACCACAAAAAGCTTTTTCAAAATTTAATATTCTGTCCAATGTGGCAGAAAAAGTCATACTATGCAAGATTAGATTTGCCGCTACTAAATTAGGAAAATATACTTCTGATTCAATAGCCATAAATAATTGATCGGGAATCATAGCATCAAACTGATTGCCAAAATTACAGTCTTTGGCAAGTGCTGTGAGATCAGCATAAAGATTATGCACGTTTTTGTCTGAAGCTTCAGTGATAAGAAGGCTTGACAATAAAATGGCCTTCAAAAATATTACTAAATTAGAAAAAATCTTAAGATGAGGCATATCTGGGGCACACAGACTAGTTAGAGTGCTATATAATTCACTTCTTAGTAAAACAAGCAAGCACTTTTTCTTTTTAGCACTTTTAGGTATACCACTGTGGGCAATATGTCCCTCAAGCATGGACATCCACACATCATAGTTCATTAGTTTAGGATTAAAAGGCTAATTTTTTGCATTGGTGCTAGCCATGATCAAAGCGTTGAGATTCAATACACAGCTCATCGCCATAAATATTGAGTCCTATGTCTATTAATTTTATGCTAGGGTCAAATAAATTATATAATAACACTGGTGCTTTATTCTTGAAGCTGATATAAACAAAACAAGCCACTCATCTGTGCATCAACAATAGACGAATGAAGTATAAGTACAAGAATATCAACACAAGATCATTAGACTATTTAATAGGAAATAAATACAAATAAGAAAGCAACCAGGATTAATAATAAGAAACAATAATAAATAATTCTACCTCAAGTCTCACCATAATTTGACAGTAAAGTGTTTAGCACTTTGAGTGATTTAACTGCTCCAGAGTTACCATCTGATAAAGTTCAAGATGAATTGGTTAATTTACTGAAAACACACTATGTTACCAAGCCCTCTTATCACAGAACTCAAGTGATTCCTTGAAATAGTTGTATGCTGACCTCAAGAGGCTTGCTAAGGATTGTAACTTTGGAGCTACTTTTGATGCACTTCAGGACCAACTTTTTATGGCTATTGACAGTCAAAGTTATTTTAAATTTCTTATGGTAGAAAATCTTAAGCTTGAAGGTTTAACCTCGGTTCATTTGTTGGACCAAATTGAAACATTAGAGAAGGCATGTGGGTGAAGATATTTTAGCAGCAAGTTTTTCACAGTGCGACGTTTCGTCTTCGGTAAACAAATTATCAGATAAAGAGATCTCTTGTAAACATTGTGGTTATCCACATCAAAGTGTTTTTTTTTTTTTTTTTGTAAGTTTAAGCACTAGGGAATTCCCCAATTCAAAATTCAAAAAAGGCTCAGTGAAAATTATTTCACAAGGAAATGAAGAAGATGAGGGTCTGCCTTCGTTTCCATAAAATAATCAGTTCTTAAAAAATTATGAAACAGTTTCCATTCAGGCAGTGAATACTGAATTGTACTACTTCCTGTTGAATGATGTCAAGGTGCCACTCGAAGTGGACTCGGGTGCTGCAGTTTCTTTGCTAACGTAGGAGTGGAGTAAGCAAGCTGGAGCAGAAATCCAACCTTCTAACAAAAAACTTAATGATTATGGTGGACATTCTGTAAATGTCAAGGGTGAAATCAAGCTTAAAGTATTGTGTACTTAAATTGCTGTTCAACATGTTTTCTATGTTATTTGTTCTAAGCAAAATAATCTTTGTGTGGAGAGAATGAATAAATTAGGTATTAAACTAGTTGGTATTGATGAGAGCTTAAAGTTAATAATGTTTGTAATATTAATTTGAAATTTTATTGGATAATCATTCAATTAATGAAAATAAGCCAATTTCTGGTGTTAAATCCAAGATTTATTTGAAGGATAATGCAGTGCCAAAATTCATTAAAGCAAGGCAAGCTCCCTTAGCATTTAAAGATCATGTGGAAAGGGTTTTAGATAGATTAGTTGATGAACACAAAATAGAAACTGTTGCTTTTAGTGAGTGGGCTGCCCCTATTGTCCCAGTTTAAAAAAAAAATGGGGATATTAGAGTTTGTGCTGATTTCAAGTATCTTGATACTCAAATAAACATCGAAAAATATGCATTGCCCAAATTAGATGAGATGCTTGCTATTATAAATAGTTCTACCTATTTTGTTAAACTCGATCTTGCTTACGTTTATCTTCAAATTCCTGTTTATGAATCATATTAAAATTTTTCTTGTAATTTCTACAGAGAAAGTCTTGCTTAAATGGAAATGTCTTCCTTTTGGCCTGGCTTCTGCCTCAGGAATTTCTCAAAGATTTATTTCTCAACTGTTATGTGATATTGAAGGTATTGTTGTATACCTGGATTATATTTTGGTATATGCCTCTTCGCTTCCTGATCTGGAGAACAAATTAATATTAGTACTTGGTGGACTTTCTAATGCTAATATTAAATAAATATAAAAAATGTGAATTGGATAAAAGAGCTGTTGAAATTTAGGGTTATAAAATTTCTGCTAAAGGTTTATCACCTTCCCCTACTTAGGTCCGAACAATCTTAAATGCTCTTGAACCAAAAGATTTGTTAGAATTACAATCTTTTTTTAGGATTGGAAACTTAGTATAGTAGATTTGTTTACAGAGTTTCTGATATTTTATCACCATTGTATGATATGATCAAGAAAAAATTTAAAATTTGTGTGGTGTAGAAAATGTCAAATTGCTTTTGATCTAGTTAAGAAATCACTTTGTAGTTCTTTGGCTTTATCATGCTTTCCTGGCAAGTCTAAGGTGATTCCAGAAGAGGTTGCCTTTCCAATTGGAGTAGGTGCAGTCTTATTGCAAGTTGAGAATTGTTTTTGCCATTAAAAACATTCTAGTCCAGAAAAAAAAATATTCCCAGACCGACAGGGAAGCACTTGCTATGATTTTTGGTGTCACAAAATTTAGATATTTATTGTTGGGCAGATTTTTTGTATTCAGAACAGACCACAAGCCGTTACTTGGGTTATTTGGAAAATCAAAATAAATTCCTAAAGATTCGAATGCTAGACTAACTAGATGGTCTGTTTTGTTTTCACAATATTCTTTTGATTTAGTGTATAAGAGTGGAAAAAGAAATGTTGTGGCAGATGCTCTTATCAGGCTTCCTGTTGATGATAATTTACCTACCCAAATACCTGTAGACTATTTTAAACTTGTAGAAAATTTTGAAGCTCTTAGTATTACTTTTGAAACTGTGCAAGATATTACAAAAACTGGTCCTGCTTTGAAGAAACTAATGTCATTTGTTAAATTTGGTTCGCCATACAATTGTAATGAATGTAATGAATATGCTCATGTAAAGAGTGACTTGACTGTCTATGACAATGTAATTCTGTTTAAGAATAGTATTCTAATTCCAACTAAACTTAGATCTGAAATCTTCAAGTTATCACATTCTTGCCACCGTGGCATTGTTGCAATGAAGGCTGATGCTAGGCTGGGTGTTTGGTGGCCTAACCTTAATAATGATATTAAAGACATAATAAAATCTTGTGACTTATGTACCATGAATAACAGCATTGTTAAAACACCAATACTGAAATCGAGTTATGCTATTAAACCATGGAGTAGAGTGCACATTGATTATTGTGAGTTAGACCATAAACATTTTCTTATTTTATATCGATGCTTATTCTAAATTCATTATTGTTCATGCTGCTCCTTCTGTGACTGGTTTTGTAACTATTGAATGATTAAGAAAGAGAGCATTGCAAGTTTCGGCATTCCTGATTTAAATGTTTCTGACAATGCTCCTAACCTTGTCGCTAATGAAACAAAGGAATTTTATCTAAGAAATGGTATACGTTTCATTGACCCATCCCCTTATCATCCTTCTTCTAACGGATTGACCGAGAAAGCCGTAAGAACTTTTAAGGAGGGAAGGAAAAAGTTGCAAATTGGAACTTCGAATAATAAACTTTGTAGATTTTTAAACACTTCCCGTAGAACCATTCATAGCATCATCAAGGAATATCCGGCTAAACTAATGTTTAATAGAAAATTCAAGTCTCCTTTAGATATTTTAAAATCAACTAAAGGGAATGTGGAGATAGAAAGTAAAATGGTTAAATACAATGAAACTCAGGGTAATGATTTTTTTTTTCCAGGCTGTATTTGCAAAAAATTTCAGTCAAGGTTCCCCTTTGCTTCCAGCTGTCGTAATTGAAGTATAAAGAGTAAGGAATTATGCTGTTAGAGTCCCTAGAGTTTTGTATTGGCGTAGACTTGCCGATCATTTTAAAGTAAGGTCAAATGTTGATTAACAATTTCAACTATCAGAAAATCCTGTTGCTAATAATCCTTTGCCTAATGTGTTAGATTATGATTATACTGGTAACAACCAAAATAAGAATTTTATCTCTAATGGAATTCATAAAGAAAATAATAATGAATGCAGTGTTAATGATGATAATCTTGAGTCTTTATCCAGTACCATGTCTAATGAGAAATTGCTTGTTCCACACCTGTATCAAATGCACATGTACCACTTCTTAGAAGGTCTTCCAGAATTTCTAAACCACCTGATAGGCTTATAACCACTATATAATATGAACCAACTGTTCTAAGAGTAGTGGGATGTAATATATTGAAATAATAAATAGTGTTCTACTTTCTTTATGTGAGATGACGTATTTTGTTTCATAGCACTGTTATTGTTTTTTCAATGGCTCGACGATTCCTTAGAGCCGGTGTTTACAGTGGAACAGACACGCTTAATTTGATAATAAAAATAATAATAATAATAATAATTATTATATATATATATATATATATATATATATATATATATATATATATATATATATATATATATATATATATATATATATATATATATATATATATATATATATATTCCATTGTAAACATTATCCTCAGTTAAGTGAGCCCATCCTCCTGCCATTGACTGTACCTTATTTACACCCCCAAAACCAATATAGCATATGTCAGTAATACTTTTATACTCAACTTCCGATGATGGGCTGTTAATTCCCTTTTTTCTCCTGGTTTCTGTGTGATTACCTAATTGTGTTTACGGGAAAGAGCCCAAAGCTCGTATCTCCCCGTCTCCTCATCGGTTCCATTTTCTACTTAGTGATACTTATCATACCTGTCCTTAAAACTATGGATTGAGATACCGTTAACTACCTCCTCGCTTAGCGAATTCCAATTATCAACTACTCTTACACTGAAAAAGTATTTCCTTACATCCTGCAAAGCAGATTTCTTACGAAGCTTCATGCTACAACCTCTAGTTCTAGAGCCTGCCATAACAAAATATCGATCCCTATCCACTCTGTCATAACCATGAAGGAATTTAAAGACTGTCACCATATCCCCCCTCAATCTTCTAGCTTCGAGTGATGGTAAGTCTAATTCCCTCAGCCTCTCATCATAACTGAGATTACGTATTTCTGGCACCAGTTTCGTGGCATGTCTTTGAACTTTTTCAAGCTTGGCTATGTGCTTTTTCAAGTGCGGATTCCAAAAGGGGGCTGCATATTCGAGTTTTGGCCTCACATAGGTTACATAAATATTTCTGAACATTTCCTTGTCCATGTGCCTGAAGGCTACCCTTACATTTAATAAGAATGCATATGCTGCCCTTACTATGTCATTTATATGTATTTCTGGAGACAAATCTGCTTGTATGTTTACTCCTAGATCTCTCTCTTGAAGTTGTACTCCAGCCACCGAGTAGTCAAGCTTGGGCCTTTTTGCACTTGTACCCATTCTCATTACCTTACATTTTGAAGTACTGAATTTCATTAGCCACTTTCCTGACCACTCGTGCAAACTATTTAATCTTCCTGAAGTTCTCTACCATTGTTCTTGTTTCCTACTTTCTTCACAATCTTTGCGTCATCTGCAAACGTATTCATGAATGAATTTACAGACTCAGTAGATCATTTACATATACAAGGAACAAAAGTGGCCCTAAAACTGAACCTCTCTCTCATATATATATATATATATATATATATATATATATATATATATATATATATATATATATATATATATATATATATATATATATATTATATATATATATATATATATATATATATATATAATATATATATATATATATATATATATATATATATATATATTATATATATATATATATATATATATATATATATATATATATATATATATATATATATATATATATATATATATATATATATATATAATATATATATATATATATATATATATATATATATATATATATATATATATATATATATATATATATATATATATATATATATATATATATATATATATATATATATATATATAAACTTAATTTTGGCACCTCTCTGTAGCTATTCTATAGATGATATCTACTGGTCTCCTTTTCCAAAGGTTAAAAGGTTTTAACTACCTCATAAAAGTGCTTTTTTCCTCTGCTTCAGGTATGTTCAAGTAGTCCTCTTATTTTGTAGTTTAAATATATGATTTGAAAATATATTATTGTTTACCTCTCGTGCTGTTTACACTGCAGACTACTTGTACACCATTTAAATGGATATAATTTTTCTACTTGTTTGGTTGCTCATTCTTTATGGTGTTGCTGTATCTCACTTACCTGTGGATGCTAATGTTCAGCACTGTCTCAGTTTTATTTCTGAAAGGCCTTTCTAACAAAATCTATCTTCATTCATCTGGGCTCAGGACTAGGTAGGATTTTCGTTGCTTCCCGTTTTTATTTTTTTTTTTTTTTTTGTTAAAGGAACAAAAGATTCATATATGCAGCAGGAGGCTCCAAGAAATATATATGCCTAGATTTTTTTATTTTTATGGCTGAGGCCTACTTTTTCCTTATGGTTTTGATATTTGAAAATATTTAATGACCCGAGAAATTATGCAAATTTACTTCGTTTACCTATTTCATAATTGAAGTCTATGTATCGCTTCATATTTTCACAATTTTAAATTCCTTTACTGAGTTCGTTATTTAGGAACATAGTTTTGAGTGTTTTCTCTTTACTTTGCTATTTTAGCCAATTGCAGATTATCTTTTGCTACCCTTGTTAGTACCTACATTATTTTTACTTTGCTACTTTGGCCTGTGGTGGCGGGCACAGCATCAAAGAATAGCCCCAACGTATTCCCAGCGTGTCGTAAGAGGAGATTAAAAGTGGACGGGGTGGGGGGACTAGGAATCCCCCCCTTGTATTAACCTCCTGCGAGACGTCAAAAAAGAAGGGGAGTAGAGGGCAGAATAACTTCTCCCCAAACTCTAGTTTTGGGGTGTCTAAATGTGCGTGGTTGTAGTACGATAGAGAGCAAAAGATGTGAGATTGGATATATGTTTGGTAGGAGGAGGATGGATGTATTGGCATTGTGTGAGACGAAGATGAAAGGAAAAGGAGAAGTGGCATTTGGTGATGAGACAGGCAGGTTGTCTAGGGTTGAAAGGGGGAGAGCAAGAGAAAGTGTGGCATTATTGCTGAGTGAATGGATGGTAAATAAGGTAGCAGAATGGAAAGAAAGAGTGATAGAAAGAGCATTGATAGATTACATGTTGGTAGCAAAGAGCATGATTGGTAGAGTGAAAGATGTGCGTGCATTTACGGGTGTGGCTGCTGGAATGTCTGATCAATTTTTGGTTGAAGCAAATGTGGTAGTAGCAAAAGAGTGGGGGGGATTGTAGAAGGAAAATGGTCAAGGTGGAAGAGTTGAAAAAGCCAGAGAAGAGACAGGAATATTAGGACAGGTTGAGAGTAGCATATGACAGGGTCAAAGAAAGAGAAGTTGGGGAGTTAGAGGAGGAATGGGGGTTGATGAAAGAATGTTTTGTGGGACATGTAAGTGATGTGTGTGGAAAGAGGTTTGTTGGAGGTGGCATGAGGAGGGGCAGTGCGTGGTGGAATGAAAGGGTGAAAATGAAGGTGGAAGAGAAAAAGAGGGCTTTTGAGGAATGGCTGCAGTGTAAAAGTAGGGAGATGTATGAAAGAAATAGGAAGAAAGATGTGGATACCAAGCGGAAGGTAGAGGAATAGAAGAGGTTGGCAAATGTTAGGTGGGGACAGGATTTTAGTAGGTCATATGAGGAGAATAAAAAGAAGTTTTGGAAAGAAGTGAAGAGAGTAAGGAAGGGTGGATCGAGGATGGAAGAGACAGTGGAAGATGTGAATGCACAGATGTTACGAGGGAACGATGCAAGGAAAAGATGGGCTGAATATTTTGAGTGCTTGCTGAATGTTGAGGAAGATAGAAAGGCAGCTATAGTGGCAGTGGGGGTGTTCAAGTGCCAGTAATGGGAGATGAAAATGAGAGAGAGATTACAAGAGAGGAGGTGAAAAGGGCATTGTATGAAGCAAAAGCAGGTAAAGCACCTGGAATGGATGGTGTGAGAGCGGAAATGTTGAAAGAAGGGGGTGTGACTGCATTGGAATGGTTATTGAGTGTTTAATATATGCTTTATGTTGTCAATGGTGCCAGTGGAATGGGTGATTGCTTGTATAGTGCCCCTATACAAAGGTAAGGGAGACGTGTATGAATGCAGTAATTTTAGGGGTATAAGTTTGTTGAGTGTGGTAGGAAAAGTGTATGGTAGGATACTGGTTAATAGGATTAGGGATAAGACAGAATATGTGATCGCGGAAGTGCAGAGTGGTTTTAGGAGAGGTAGAGGTTGTATAGATCAGATTTTTATAGTTAGGCAGTTATGTGAGAAATATTTAGCAAAGGGTAAGGATGTGTAATTTGCATTTTTGGATCTGGAGAAAGCGTATGATAAGAGTTGATAAAGAGGCAATGTGGAATGTTTTGAGATTATATGGAATTAATGGTAAATTGTTGCATGCAGTGAAGAGTTTGTATGAGGGCAGTAGAGCTTGTGTTAGGGTAGGGAATGAAGTGAGTGAGTGGTTTCCAGTGAGTGTGGGACTGAGACAGGGATGTGTGATGTCACCATGGCTGTTCAATTTGTATATTGATGGAGTTGTAAGAGAGGTGAATGAGCGAGTGCGTGGTCAAGGTTTGAGAATGGTACATGGGGATGATAAAGAGTGGGAGCTGAATCAGTTGCTGTTTGCAGATGATACTTTGGTGGTGGCAGATTCAGAGAAGAAGCTGTGTCATTTAGTGTCAGAGAAGGTGTGTGAGAGAAGGAAGGTGCGAGTGAATGTGGGAAAGAGTAAGGTTATGAGGTGTACAAGAAATGAGGATGGTGCTGGATTGAATGTTATGTTGAATGGAGAGACACTTGAGGAAGTTGATCAGTTTAAGTATTTAGGCTCAGTTATAGCTGCAAATGGTGGAGTGGAAGCAGATGTGTCACAGTGTGAATGAAGGATGTAAAGTGTTGGGTGCGTTGAAAGGAGTGATGAAGAATAGAGGGTTGGGAATGAATGTTAAGAAAGTTTTGTATGAGAAAGTGGTTGTGCCAACTGTGATGTATGGATCAGTTATGGGGTATGAAAGTAAGTGAGAGACAGATACTAAATGTGTTTGAGATGAAATGCCTAAGGAGTATGATTGGTGTATCTCGGTTGGATAGGGTTAGGAATGAAGTGGTGAGAGCAAGAACAGGTGTGAGGAGCAAAATTGCAGCCAGAGTAGATATGAATGTTCTGAGATGGTTTGGCCATGTGGAAAGGATGGATGATGAAAAACTGCTGAAAAAGGTGATGAATGCGAGAGTTGATGGGAGAAATGCTAGAGGGAGGCCTAGGTTTGGATGGATGGATGGAGTAAGGAGAGCCCTGAATGATAGGAGGATGGATGTGAGGGAAGCAAGCGAGTGTGCTAGGAACAGGAATGAGTGGCAAGCGATTGTGACGCAGCTCTGATGGGCATCTGCTGTTACCACGGGGCTGCATCTTACAGAGGTAGCCCTGTGGTAGGGGCAGTAGGAGAGTTGACAGTTGTGAAGCGACACAGGTTGTGGGAGAGCCGGGAGGATGGGCTGTGGCATTCCAGCAGTGCCACCTGAACGGTCGATAGCTCCCTCGTCATTGCCCATAGAGCAAAGTAATCCCCTTATTGTTTTCTTTTTTTGATGTCGGCTACTCCCCAATTAAAAGGGGAAACGGCCAAGGTAGACAGATTTTAGCCAATTGCAGATTATCTTTTGCTACCCTTGTTAGTACCTACATTATTTTTATAAATAATTATAGGGTTCCAATGGAATATATTGTGAGCACAGAGGAATGACACCTAATATGCTGAAATATGTCGAATTGTGCCAGTAATAATCACAACAAGCATATGCTGAAGAACCTTCTCTTATCCATGAACTCCAAAGGAAGTAACCTAAACATTTTCATAAACAGAAACCATGCCATTGAACAGATACTAAATATCTGCATGGTAACTGCACTTAATGAGCTTTCACTGTAGCTCAAACACCCGAAAGAAAATGCAGATAGAATGTCTCCTCGAATACATACCATTAGGACCAAACTTTTGTTGGAATTACTGAAAAGCAAATCTCAGAAAATCCAACTAAGCCTTGCACTAGATGGTATCAATAATATAACCCTATGTACATAATCCTAAAAAACAATGTCCTTTATATAATAAGAAAGCCTTCCCTAAATATGGGCTCCTAGATCATGTTCCTAGTAGTGGGTGAAAAAATTCCTCACTCATTCCCTGCATATAATAGGTGACTAAACCCTACAGGAGGGAAAAGAAAAAGAATATCATGGGAAGAAAGTATCCTATGGTTATGCTCCGTTTTGTAGTAAGCAACTATAAATCATATGAAGGGAAGTCGGCAGTCCCTCTGGTAAAAATTTTTCCTTGCTGGTAAAGACGTGCTTGAAGAAGCAATAATGAGCATAGCATTTTCACTCACCTTTATCTTGGTTATTCTATTCTAATTTTTTTTTTTCACTGGGACAGGCAAAGAAAACTGCCCTCATTGAGCCTGGGGACCACAAAAAACACTGAGAAGAAAAAATAGAGCAGTTTAGAAACATAGAATATGATAAAAAATAAGAAAAGGACTAACTGAAAGAATAGTCAAAGGAATGAAGACCCAGAAATATATCAGGTTTAGGCCCTGTGATGACAAGAGAACTTTTTTGAAGGAATAAAGGTCATAGGAGTTAAGGAAGACAGTAGGAGGAAGAAAGCTTCAGTCTGCAAGTAGAAGGAAAGCAGCAGTCATTGCACCAACCAATCTCCAAGTTAAAAACACAAAACCAGTGTGACATGGTCGTGCGCCATTTGTTACACAGCCCCATCAACTCATCAGAGCAACAATGGAAGTAGTACCAATTGAAATGAGAAAGGGGATACCTTATGGCGAAGAGAAAAAAAATCCATACTGGAAGTAAGAGAAGGCTAATTAACGAGTATTGTGGGCTTCGATTTAACCTTATCAAGGAGTAATGTAAAAAAAGTACCCCAGATGTAGGAGCAGTATTCAAGAAAGGGGCAGAAAAGGCCTTTATAGATATATACACTGCTAGCTTGAAAGGGAAATGGTATTGCGTTTGAAAAATATATAAATAGCTGGAATTAACTTGAATTTAACTTAAATTTTGGCAGATGTAAAATGACTGTTGGTTGCATGTTTGTCACTATTAATCCCCATTATGGGAATGGACCCAGACAGATTAAGGCTGGTGAACAGAGGCTGGAAGCCATTCATAATACTCTGAAGTGAGCTTGATTGCGGGATTGTGGAGTACTCTAACCACTGCATTACAACAGTCCCCATCTAAAATTACTCAAATAATGAAGTTAAATTAATGAACACAAAAAATACTTTATATTTATTAGTAACAACTTTTAATACCTTTATCTGCCAAGCATACTGTTAGATGATTGCCGAGATATTCATATACAGGTATACATATATACACATACAATGGTCACAATCTCCCTTGTAAGGGTGTGTCCAAGTCAAAGCACACACTTTCACCATAAACTGATTCACCTCCATCACTCCTCTTAACTCCTTGGGGATAATGGGTTAACACAATACCTCCCCACCATCCTGCTTTGGTCACCCACAGGGTAAGTGGGCAAGATCTTTTGCTGTGAGGCACAGTATATGCTAAAGACGATACCTATTACCAGTTCTTGAATATGAGATTACTAATTATTATAACTAACAAGAATGTTTATCAAGAAAAGTCACTTGTTTACAAATATGATAATTCCTATAAGCAAATCTTATATAAATCAAAACAATACAAATAAACAGTTTTATATAAGTTAGGCATTTTCAAGAGAACTATAAATCTGTATTCCTGAAATTATATTAATAATACGAAAATCTCTTCTGAATTATTATTGGCACAAAACATTTCTTACCAAAGGTACCAATCTTACATCATTCAACTAATCAAGATTCATAAAATAAGATATTAAACATACAATTACACGCTAACAAGTCGATAACTACATGTTAAATATTCTTTACGTATAAGATATTTATCTAAGCGGAGATGAAGATAACGAGGCAAGAGAGGAAAATGAAGAATCGTAGTGTCTAGTGGACTGATCATCATCAGCTTGGTTATTCTTTAACTCTCCCATTGTGTGAACTAGACGGGCCCAATCATCAGCTCTAGGTACTGCTAATTGCTGTTGAGTAGAAATATTGTAATGATTAATAGCAGAAGAAAAGTTTTTCTTTTCTTTTTAAATTAATATTGCCATCTACCACCATGCTCAGCAGGGTGGGCTAACTAGAATAAAAAAAATAAAAAGTACCACATCTAATTTTAAGTAGTTTTGAAATCACAAAATCTTGGCCAACGTTATCTAACTAACCCCCTTGAGAAAGCATACATCCATTCACATGAAGACCTTCATCATATCCATATCTCTACTCACAGACATCCTCACAATCTCCTTTCTTCTTCTCTCACTCATTCTGCACATCACATTCAGGGACCCAATTACAAGGATTAAGTTTTCCTACCATAACCCCCATGAATGCCTTGGCCTTTCAACAGACGAAAATCTAAGTAAATTACCACCACTTACCCCTCTCTATACCAAGCATGCTACAGTCATTCCTTCCTTGGCTCCCATACCCCTTAAAAATAATACACAATTGATATTTAAACTCCCTATAAACAGAGGTACACCACACAGTAGTAAAATTTACTGAGCCGCTGAGTTTTCTTTTAAAAACCTTCATCTCAATCGAAAACCTGGATATTGATTCCATAGCTTACAGCACATTCCATAAAGCATTCCAGATTTTAACATCAACTATTGTTTTCTTCATTAATTTTCGTACATGAATGCTAATAGATTTCACCATAGTCATTTATGTCATATGTTCTCATATATTCCAATATGATATTGCAGTCCACAGACGATAGTGTAGTGGCCACAATAAACAAAAAAAGGGAGGCAAATTGGCTTCATCATATACCTTACCCATTCTTAGCTCTTGTGACAAGAATCTTGGGAAGGAAGGGATTGTCTCCCCTTCGATTCCCCTCAACTAAGATAATAGTATAAGGAATAAAACAAAAAATAATTGTCTGGCCTTTTTACAAGCTGCTTATTCACTTGGATTTTCATTGACATATAGGTATTCATCCATAATTTATGCTCAGTATAATTCCCTAACACAATTGAGAATATGCCCAATACCTTTTCTCTTTACTGCTTAAAGATTGCTTTTGCCAAATATTTAATAAATGCTCCTTGTTTTTCTTGACATTGTCAAAGAACAATGTCATCAATTATATTTCAAAATCTACAGTGAACACCTTGGATGAAATTTTATCAACAAAGAAGCAGAAATAAACCATCTCTACCAATCTGATGGTTCCTATTCATATAATAAACCCTGCTTTTTGTCCACTACAACAAGTACAGCTTCCAGACTGTTGTTCAATCCTTTTTTCTATAATGTTGGTATCTACACTATAAAAGCATAATCTTCATCACACCTATAAATCTTCAGTATATAAGTAATATACATATAAGTAAAATGTACAAGCTATTCTGTTTATTATAACAAAATAAACTTCAAAATAAGATGAATTTATGTATTAACCATTAAAAAAATCGAAAAACTAGGGAGTCTTACTTCGCCTACATCGTAGATCCAGATTTTACCCATGTCATCACCAACAGTGATCTGTTGCCCAGAATTGGTCCAAGACACGCGATTAAGAGCTGGATTGCCTTCTACATAAGTGCTTGCTGTTGGGACCTGTGGATGAAGTCAATATAAATACTCTAAAGAAAAATTTCCTTCTTCACATGGATCATAAACTTATATATATATATATATATATATATATATATATATATATATATATATATATATACAGTGTTACCTAGGTTATTCGCGCTTCTTGGTTGCGTTCTCACTCTGTCGCGGGTTTTTTTTTTTATAAATTATTATTTTATTTTATGGGTATATGCAAAAATATTAAAATATTGAAATTTTTTTTTTTTCAGTATTTTCATTTTTTTATTGAAATTTACGTTGCGTGCTGTTATTTATAATGTAAAGGGTGTTTTTTTAACAGTGCAGGGAGGGTTTATACAGTTCGTAAACGAAAAAATAATTGTAAATGAGTATGTATGTCACGTCATCATCACCTCATTCATCGTAATTTTATCTATCACTTTCATAAAAATTTACGTTGCTTGCTGTTATTTATAATGTAAAGGGTCTTTTTTTAACAGTGCAGGGAGGGTTTATACAGTACGTAAACGAAATAATAATTGTAAATGAGTATGTATGTCACGTGATTATCACCTCATTCACCGTAATTTTATCTATCACTTTCATAAAAATTTACATTGCTTGCTGTTATTTATAATGTAAAGGGTCTTTTTTAACAGTGCAGGGAGGATTTATACAGTACGTAAACGAAAAAATAATTGTAAATGAGTATGTATGTCACGTCATTATTACCTCATTCACCGTAATTTTATCTATCACTTTCATAAAAATTTACGTTGCTTGCTGTTATTTATAATGTAAAGGGTGTTTTTTTAACAGTGCAGGGAGGGTTTATACAGTCCGTAAACGAAAAAATAATTGTAAATGAGTATGTATGTCACGTCATTATCACCTCATTTACCGTAATTTTATCTATCAATTTCATAAAAATTTACGTTGCTTGCTGTTATTAATAATGTAAAGGGTCTTTGTTTAACAGTGCAGGGAGAGTTTATAGAGTACGTAAACGAAAAAATAATTGTAAATGAGTATGTATGTCACGTCATTTCACCTCATTCACCGTAATTTTATCTATCACTTTCATAAAAATTTACATTGCTTGCTGTTATTTATAATGTAAAGGGTCTTTTTTAACAGTGCAGGGAGGGTTTATACAGTACGTAAACGAAAAAATAATTGTAAATGAGTATGTATGTCACGTCATTATCACCTCATTCACCGTAATTTTATCTATCACTTTCATAAAAATTTACGTTGCTTGATGTTATTTATAATGTAAAGGGTGTTTTTTTAACAGTGCAGGGAGGGTTTATACAGTACGTAAACGAAAAAATAATTGTAAATGAGTATATATGTCACGTCATTATCAACTCATTCACTGTAATTTTATCTATCACTTTCATAAAAATTTACATTGCTTGCTGTTATTTATAATGTAAAGGGTGTTTTTTTAACAGTGCAGGGAGGGTTTATACAGTACGTAAGCGAAAAAATAATTGTAAATGAGTATGTATGTCACGTCATTATCACCCCATTCACCGTCCTTTTATCTATCACTTTCATAAAAATTTACGTTGCTTGCTGTTATTTATAATGTAAAGGGTGTTTTTTTTAACAGTGCAGGGAGGGTTTATACAGTTCGTAAACGAAAAAATAATTGTAAATGAGTATGTATGTCACGTCATTATCACCTCATTCACCGTAATTTTATCTGTCACTTTCATAAAAATTTACGTTGCTTGCTGTTATTTATAATGTAAAGGGTGTTTTTTTAACAGTGCAGGGAGGGTTTATGCAGTACGTAAACGAAAAAATAATTGTAAATGAGTATGTATGTCACGTCATTATCACCTCATTCACCGTAATTTTATCTATCACTTTCATAAAAATTTACGTTGCTTGCTGTTATATATAATGTAAAGGGTGTTTTTTAACAGTGCAGGGAGGGTTTATACAGTACGTAAACGAAAAAATAATTGTAAATGAGTATGTATGTCACGTCATTATCACCTTATTCACCGTAATTTAATCTATCACTTTCATAAAAATTTACGTTGCTTGCTGTTATTTATAATGCAAAGGGTGTTTTTTTTAACAGTGCAGGGAGGGTTTATACAGTACGTAAACGAAAAAATAATTGTAAATGAGTATGTATGTCACGTCATTATCACCTCATTCACCGTAATTTTATCTATCACTTTCATAAAAATTTACGTTGCTTGCTGTTATTTATAATGTAAAGGGTATTTTTTTAACAGTGCAGGGAGGGTTTATACAGTACATACACGAAAAAATAATTGTAAATGAGTATGTATGTCACGTTATTATCACTTCATTCACCGTAATTTTATCTATCACTTTCATAAAAATTTACGTTGCTTGCTGTTAGTTATAATGCATAGGGTGTTTTTTAACAGTGCAGGGAGGGTTTATACAGTTCATAAACGAAAAAATAAATTGTAAATGAGTATGTGTGTCACGTCATCATCACCTCATTCATCGTAATTTTATCTATCACTTTCATAAAAATTTACGTTGCTTGCTGTTATTTATAATGTAAAGGGTGTTTTTTTAACAGTGCAGGGAGGGTTTATACAGTACGTAAACGAAAAAATAATTGTAAATGAGTATGTATGTCACGTCATTATCATCTCATTCACCGTAATTTTATCTATCACTTTCATAAAAATTTACGTTGCTTGCTGTTATTTATAATGTAAAGGGTGTTTTTTTTAACAGTGCAGGGAGGGTTTATACAGTACGTAAACGAAAAAATAATTGTAAATGAGTATGTATGTTACGTCATTATCACCTCATTTACCGTAATTTTATCTATCAATTTCATAAAAATTTACGTTGCTTGCTGTTATTAATAATGTAAAGGGTCTTTTTTTAACAGTGCAGGGAGGGTTTATACAGTACGTAAACGAAAAAATAATTGTAAATGAGTATGTATGTCACATCATTATCACCTTATTCACCGTAATTTTATCTATCACTTTCATAAAAATTTACGTTGCTTGCTGTTATTTATAATGTAAAGGGTGTTTTTTTTAACAGTGCAGGGAGGGTTTATACAGTACGTAAACGAAAAAATAATTGTAAATGAGTATGTATGTCACGTCATTATCACCTCATTCACCGTAATTTTATCTATCACTTTCATAACAATTTACGTTGCTTGCTGTTATTTATAATGTAAAGGGTGTTTTTTTAACAGTGCAGGGAGGGTTTATACAGTACATACACGAAAAAATAATTGTAAATGAGTATGTATGTCACGTCATTATCACTTCATTCACCGTAATTTTATCTATCACTTTCATAAAAATTTACGTTACTTGGTTATTTATAATGTATAGGGTGTTTTTTAACAGTGCAGGGAGGGTTTATACAGTGTAAACGTAAAAATATATTAAAATATCTATGTACATATAGGCGGATCCTACTTCGCGGATTTCCTGGTTCACGCCGGGTCCCGGAACCGAACTACCGCGATAAGTGAGGCAACACTGTATATATATATATATATATATATATATATATATATATATATATATATATATATATATATATATATATATATATATATATATATATATATATATATATATATATATATATATATACAGTGATCCCCCGCTGGATCGCGTTTCTTGGTTCGTGTTTTCACTGTACCATGTTTTTTTTTTTTTGGCAAATTATTATTTTATTTTTTGGGTATACGCAAAAATATTAAAATATTGAAAAAATAAAAATTTTCAGTATTTTCATTTTTTATTAAAAAAAAAATTTAATTATTTAATTGATAAAATATGTAAAGGGTGTTTTTTTAACAGTGCAGGGAGGGTTTATACAGTACGTAAACGTAGAAATAATTGTAATATACCTATGTACATGAGTATGTCATGTAATTACCACTTCATTCACAATAATTTTATCTATCACTTTTATATAAATTTACGTTGCATGCTGTTATTTATAAAGTAAAAGGTGTTTTTTTTACAATGCAGGGAGGGTTTATACAGTACGTAAACGGAAAAATAATTTTAAAATACCTATGTACATGAGTATGTCATGTAATTACCACTTCATTCACAATAATTTTATCTATCACTTTCATATAAATTTATTTGCATGCTGTTATTTATAAAGTAAAGGGTGTTTTTTAACAGTGCAGGGAGGGTTTATACAGTACGTAAACGTATAAATAATTGTAAAATACCTATGTATAGGAGTATGTCACGTCATCATCACCTCATTCACGGTAAGTTTTCCTATCACTTTCATAAAAATTTACGTTGCTTGCTGTTATTTATAAATTAAAGGGTGTTTTTTTAACAGTGCAGGGAGGGTTTATAAAGTATGTAAACGTAAAAACAATTGTAAAATACCTATGTACATGAGTATGTCATGTAATTACCACTTCATTCACAATAATTTTATCTATCACTTTCATATAAATTTACGTTGCATGCTGTTATTTATAAAGTAAAGGGTGTTTTTTTAACAGTGCAGGGAGGGTTTATACAGTACGTAAAAGTAAAAATAATTGTAAAATACCTATGTACATGAGTATGTCATGTAATTACCACTTCATTCACAATAATTTTATCTATCACTTTCATATAAATTTACGTTGCATGCTGTTATTTATAAAGTAAAGGGTGTTTTTTTAACAGTGCAGGGAGGGTTTATACAGTACGTAAACGTAAAAATAATTGTAAAATACCTATGTACATGAGTATGTCATGTCATCATCACCTCATTCACGGTAAGTTTTCCTATCACTTTCATATAAATTTACGTTGCATTCTGTTATTTATAAAGTAAAGGGTGTTTTTTTAACAGTGCAGGGAGGGTTTATACAGTACGTAAACGGATAAATAATGGTAAAATACCTATGTACATGAGTATGTCACGTCATCATCACCTCATTCACGGTAAGTTTTCCTATCACTTTCATATAAATTTACGTTGCATGCTGTTATTTATAAAGTAAAGGGTGTTTTTTTAACAGTGCAGGGAGGGTTTATACAGTGCGTAAACGTAAAAATAACTGTAAAATACCTATGTATATGAGTATGTCACATCATCATCACCTCATTCACGGTAAGTTTTCCTATCACTTTCATAAAAATTTACGTTGCTTGCTGTTATTTATAAAGTAAAGGGTGTTTTTTTAACAGTGCAGGGAGGGTTTATACAATATGTAAACGTAAAAATAATTGTAAAATACCTATGTACATGAGTATGTCATGTAATTACCACTTCATTCACCGTAATTTTATCAATCACTTTCATATAAATTTACGTTGCATGCTGTTATTTATGAAGTAAAGGGTGGTTTGTTAACAGTACAGGGAGGGTTTATACAGTGTAAACGTAAAAATAAATTAAAATATCTATGTACATATAGGCTAATCCTACTTCACGATTTTCCTGTCTCGCGCTGGGTCCCGGAACCGAACCATCGCGATAATCGAAGGAACACTGTATACCACATGGGAGAAATGAGTTACGCTCATTCACCCAGTGACAAGAAAGTTGGGATTCCCTTACTTTGCATCATATTCTCTAACATAAAAATTATGATGGTCAGTTAAAAGAAAAAAAAAACTTTTTTTTTTCCATCTTTATGTCATTTGATCATGATGCTGCATAAAAGAGAAGTTAATTTGTATGCATTCACCTACACTAATGAGAAAACTCAAGTGTATATTTGTGCATTACAACAGTCTTCAAAGATACAAAAATCATAATTTATGTACAGTGACTCTTATGTCTTAAAAATGATAAAAGTACAGTAATATCTTCTATTCCAGTGAAATAAATAAATAACCAACAATACAGTACATATTGTTGAAGCCAGCAAAGAGGCCACAATCGTAACAAGAATACTAAGGTAGCAGTCTTATTGTATCCACTTCATTTCTTAAGTACCCAAAGACACTTTTAAAATAAAAAGTTTAGTGATGATGGGAATGCAAGCTCGCTGTGCCCCTATTCCATTTAGTAATTTACAAGTACGGAATATGAAAGAATTCTGTCTTTTTTCAAGTTGCCTGCCAAATGCCATGCTGGGTATAAATACCAGATATATTAAAGTGATTAAATTTTTAAAAAGATCATGTATATCTGGGGACACGGTGCCCAAGCGGTAATGGTGCTCTACTAGAGTTGACATATCTGCAACTGAGCCACCGTGGGGCCCTAGAAAGGGCATCTAGCTCAAATTCCCAGTCACACATCATGTCCACCCACATATTGGGGACTAAATGTGACACATAAATCAACGATTTTATTTTTGTACAAAATATTAAAAAAGACTATGTTGATACAAATGTGTATACTGTATTTTGTCATTATATCTGTTCAGACCAAATATACAATGATGTAAGGAAGACTACTATATCATAGCTTTCCTCAGTCAGAATCAGTCACATATTAATTGCAAAAAATGACCTACCTCTGTATCTTGATTCAAATTCCAGAGATCAATTCTGCCAGTGCCATCCACAGCAGTGAAGAGAGCAGGATGGATAGGTGACCAAGCAACATCATATACATAATCACCATTGTCTTCAAAAGAATACAGCGGCTTCGTTTCCTGTAATTAAAAGGAAATGAAAATAATATCTTATTCTCATATATATATATATATATATATATATATATATATATATATATATATATATATATATATATATATATATATATATATATATATATATATATATATATATATATATATATATATATATATATATATATATATATATATATATTATATATATACTGTATCTCAAAGACCATTTTGCCGACTTTAAGACAAAATGTATCACACTAAAATATCAGATGGGGTTTTGAAGTAATTGTATGTAATGTTTGCAGTTTTTGTACTTAGAAAATAATTCAGTTCCCAGATGTTGTAATTATGAAGCAATATCATTTAATTCTCATAAGTTGAAAATATTAAAACTTATAAAAGCAAATACTTTTGGAAGTATTGCTGCAGCTTCAATATACCAAACATATCAGCCATTTGAATTCAGAGATGAGGCAGCTAATATTTTTTCTTGATGCACTTTTATAAAAGCAGTCATGGTTCCCCAAAATCCAAAAACTCAAGAACCAGTCCCTGAAATATCTAATATACATCTTTTTTGCGTTAACATCTGCATACAGAGTATTCAACAAAAAATTAATATCTTCCGTATCTCATTTTTTTATGCTAATAACTGTATGTATAGTATTGTAAGAAAAACTGAGTGTGTACTAGAAATGCCAAATGCCATAAATAGTTCCTTAAAAACAGTATCAGCGATCAAAAAGATACTTTGTGGAGTTATAAATTTTTTGCTTTTACTCCCAAACTGTAAAAACTTGCAGGTAATATTAATTCTTATATTGTAGTACCCAATATAACTTTGTGGAATAGAGGAATTTATTATTATTATTTGATGTTAAAATGACTATTATATTTGCTTGTATTTTGATGTGGGAGCCTGGCAGACTACTACTTTGTACTCACTTCGCCCTTTTGTAGCCAAGAAACATTCTTTTTTTTTTTCAAAAGTACCCATTGTTGCTAGTCAAGGATGAAAAAGCAGTTCTCTGTTTACGGGTTAATCATTGCATATTGAACACGAAGAATATTCTTATTCACAGTGATCTATTAAATTCTAAGCTGCATATTTACTAACAATAATGAGACACCTACGACATATTTGCTATATCCAAACAATAAGAGAAATGAAAAATAGTAATATCCAAAATGATATATGGAGATGATCTAAAAACTAACATATATAAAAGCATCTTAAATTATTTTAGTAAATGGCAAATGCCGTGTCTTTAACAGTGCTAAATGTAAAAAAATAAATAAAAATAACAATCATATGAAAACAAATCAATATGATTCAAGTCAGATAAGCTCTTTGGGTGTCATTATATAAAAAAATAATGTTCTCAGCAAAGCCTGGATAGAAGTAGACTGTAATCCAGATCATTTTATAAGTAGTAAAAAACGGCAAAACACCAAGAAAAGATGAATAACATTAACAATATATCTTCGTACTAGTAGATTAAACTTTCTATTAAGACGAGAACTAGACAATACATGAAAATAGAAAGCCCAAACAGTGTTTAAACTCCAGTTCATTATAACTTAAAAAGCCGAGGATTTCAAGAAAAGAAATAAGCAAGTTACTTAGCATAAAAGACATAATAAAGCATTGTTTATGGCATAAACCTTCATAATCTTCTAACAGTTTACGAATACATAGTTAATCTAGTGTTCTAGCTCCATATGCCAGCCACAGAAGTTTCATCAATATTTTAGTTTTGTTAAAAAAAAAAAAAGATCGGAAAAAAAAAAATTTAAAAACCACAATATTAAGAAGAAACAATATATTCTAGGAAATTTCTAATTAAAAGAAATTATTTTTTAAGTTCCTATATTAATAACGAGCATTTTGCTGAAAATCCAAAACATTACAATTACATAAAGCTCCTGCATATACTTTCTAAATCAAATATATATCACAAAGAAGACATTAATACGCAAAGGCCAATATGGACTGAAACGGGCTTAAATTTTTATTTTCTAAATCCTAAATAACCTTACCTTCACATTATTTGACATACTTCGCTTCTGGTATAATAGAAGTAAGATGTTACTTATTTTGGGATTCTAATATACTCTACTAAAGATAGATTCATATGAAAGTCTTTATCAACGAATACTACGAGATATATCTACTGCAAAAACACAAGAAAATAAATAGAAGAAATTGTTACAATTACAAATCTGGTACAGTTAGAAATATCAATACTACAAAATCAGACATATAATCTTTACTGTAAATTACTTGTAACTTACTTGATTATACTAAGTCATGATTTCATGATAATTCATAAGCCATTCTCATAGGCAATAGTATTCATCATTCTTTTATTTTATATCATGCATAGATCCCAATGACGTGAAATTTATTGCCATTTCTTGGACAAAGAATCTGAATTCAACTTAACTTACTTTGCATATATTGCATGCACAGTAACAGCAAGGAGTTATTGTTGGTATATAAAACTGATCACAAACAATTCCGACATAAGGCTATGAGTGGGTATATGAAAACCCTACTGAGGTTTTGTCTGCTTTGGCAACAATGATCATAGACGACCCTATTGTGGTTATGTCTGCTTTAGCAACAGGATTATAAACAGACTTCTAATTAAAAAATTTCAAAAATTGTTAAAGCAGCTCAAGGATGCAATCTATACCAATTCTGCACATCTGAGTACTTGTTAATTCATTTAAAAAAAATTAAATGTATTTGTTGATGGACTAAAGTATTCGCAAAATGTGATAAAAAGGTCAATTATATAACTTTTACTAGCCAAAAAGAACACTGACACAAGTACCTAAAAGAATAAAAAATAGATTCAAGGGATGTGAAAGTAATCTTGTGAAATGTACTTTGCAAGCTAAATATCGCGAGAGGAAACACAGAAAAACCAACTTTGAACACAACTTGAAAATATCTTATTAAATGAAAACTTACCTTGATTGACCAATGCTTTCATATCCAAGCATGTATACAGCAGGAGAAAAATACATTGCAAAGTTAACAGTAAGGGAATCAAATAATTAAAAAAATAAATTAATAAACAAAATAAGTATAAAAGTTAGCATTGCAGCTTTATTTAAAAAGGAAATATCTTCTGACTGCAATTGATATCAGTGTTAATGATATGGTCTTAAAATAAATAACCTAAAATTACATGAGAAATTGTAAGATTAACAACTGTTTCCAGTTGGAATATATGTAAGACCAGTTTTATACACTGCTTCTGAGATTACTATTTGGCAGATAAAGAACATAATGATCTCCATATAAAGAACAATAACAGCAGAACTTCAACAGTAATCCGTAGAACATTAATTTCAAAAATACCAATATTTATGTATTCAAATAGTTAAAAAAAATATTAGATTCTATATGTAATTAAACAGGAGACTTAAAACACTTCTTAATATATTGACCTTAGATGCTGTATGGCAATGTTGGGCTTTGCAATTATTTTCCTATTAGTGACTGTACAAAATGCTATAGTATTACAGAGCCTAAAAATCTAAGAAGTACAGGTTCATTACCGACGAACATCAATAATCTAAACCAAATATAATTATGGTATACTTATTTCCTCTTTTTGCCAGCATATATTCAGATTTATGTGTCGGAAGCCATTCCTCCCAATGGCTTCCACAGAAATGATTGCCCTACAACAGGCTCAAACTACCAAGCCTCAAGCCCAATGATACAGTTAAAAGTACAATGTCGCTCACTTAACATATAATCTGCAACTTATTTGCAATAGTTACTTGCTCGAGTTACAAGTGTAATATAACTAGATATGAAACTTCTATCCAATGCAATCTAAATATATACTAATTAGATGCTATATTGAGAACCTAAATAGCAAGTTATATTTATACATGTTAAGGGACCTACTGTTCTTATATGCAAATAATCATAAAGAAATGTCTTAGCTTTCTTTAAATTTATATACTAAATAAGTAACATTCTTACATAATTATTGCAAAGAGAGCAGAAGCAAAGCATTTCAGTTGCTATGCAGAACTTCATAGGACACTCACCTTAACAGACCACAATTTGACAGTCCAGTCAATGGAAGAGGTCAGGAAGAGATGAGAGAAATCTATGGGACCTGGTGTAGAGTGTGTACTAACACCAGTCACAGGACCTTGATGGCCTTCATACGCATCTACAATACCAGCTTTGCTGCCATGTCGACATGCTGCAGGATTCATAGAATAAAAAAGAATATGCACATGGCATCTTGCATATGTTCATATGTGTACTATAATTTAAAAAGTTATATTTCTCATCTAAACAAGCATCAATACAGAGGAATAAAGGATTAACTATATATATATATATATATATATATATATATATATATATATATATATATATATATATATATATATATATATATATATATATATATATATATATATATATATATATTATTATATATATTATATATATATATATATATATATATATATATATATATATATATATATATATATATATATATATATATATATATATATATCAGTGTTACCCCGGTTATTCGCGCTTCTTGTTTCGCATTCGCACTCCATCGCGGGTTTTTTTTTTTATAAATTATTATTTTATTTTATGGGTATATGCAAAAATATTAAAATATTGAAAAAAAAAATTTCAGTATTTTCATTTTTTTTTTAAATTTACGTTGCGTGCTGTTATTTATAATGTAAAGGGTGTTTTCTAACAGTGCGGGGAGGGTTTATAGAGTTCGTAAACGAAAAAATAATTGTAAATGAGTATGTGTCACGTCCTCATCATCTCATTCATGGTAATTTTATCTATCACTTTCATAAAAATTTACGTTGCTTGCTGTTATTTATAATGTAATGGGTGTTTTTTTAACAGTACAGGGAGGGTTTATACAGTATGTAAACGAAAAAATAATTGTAAATGAGTATGTATGTCACGTCATTATCACCTCATTTACCGTAATTTTATCTATCACTTTCATAAAAATTTACGTTGCTTGCTGTTATTTATAATGTAAAGGGTGTTTTTTTAACAGTGCAGGGAGGGTTTATACAGTACGTAAACGAAAAAATAATTGTAAATGAGTATGTATGTCACGTCATTATCACCTCATTCACTGTAATTTTATCTATCACTTTCATAAAAATTTACGTTGCTTGCTGTTATTTATAATGTAAAGGGTGTTTCTTTAACAGTGCGGGGAGGGTTTATACAGTACGTAAACGAAAAAATAATTGTAAATGAGTATGTATGTCACGTCATTATCACCTCTTTCACCGTAATTTTATCTATCACTTTCATAAAAATTTACGTTGCTTGCTGTTATTTTTAATGTAAAGGGTGTTTCTTTAACAGTGCAGGGAGGGTTTATACAGTACGTAAACGAAAAAATAATTGTAAATGAGTATGTATGTCACGTCATTATCACCTCATTCACCGTAATTTTATCTATCACTTTCATAAAAATTTACGTTGCTAGCTGTTATTTATAAAGTAAGGGTGTTTTTTTAACAGTGCAGGGAGGGTTTATACAGTACGTAAACGAAAAAATAATTGTAAATGAGTATGTATGTCACGTCATCATCACATTCACGGTAAGTTTTCCTATCACTTTCATAAAAATTTACGTTGCTTGCTGTTATCTATAATGTTAAGGGTGTTTTTTTAACAGTGCAGGGAGGGTTTATACAGTACGTAAACGAAAAAATAATTGTAAATGATATGTATGTCACGTCATTATCACCTCATTCACTGTAATTTTATCTATCACTTTTATAAAAATTTACGTTGCTTGCTGTTATTTATAATGTAAAAGGTGTTTTTTTTAACAGTGCAGGGAGGATTTATACAGTGTAAACGTAAAAATATATTAAAATATCTATGTACATATTGGCTGATTCTACTTCGCGAATTTCCTGGTTCGCGGCAGGTCCCGGAACCGAACTACCGCGATAAGTGAGGCAACAGTGTGTGTATATATATATATATATATATATATATATATATATATATATATATATATATATATATATATATATATATATATATATATATATATATATATATATATATATATATATATATATATATATATATATATATATATATATATATATATATATATATATATATATATATATATATATATATATATATATATATATATATATATATATATATATATATATATATATATATATATATATATATATATATATATATATATATATATATATATATATATATATATATATATATATATATATATATATATATATATATATATATATATATATATATATATATATATATATATATATATATATATATATATATATATATATATATATATATATATATATATATATATATATATATATATATATATATATATATATATATATATATATATATATATATATATATATATATATATATATATATATATATATATATATATATATATATATATATATATATATATATATATATATATATATATATATATATATATATATATATATATATATATATATATATATATATATATATATATATATATATATATATATATATATATATATATATATATATATATATATATATATATATATATATATATATATATATATATATATATATATATATATATATATATATATATATATATATATATATATATATATATATATCAAATAAGCACATTACATATGTGAAAACATGAATCATTTTTTACCCCGACCGGGACTCGAACCTAGGACTTATGATTACTAAGTCAAGGCGCTACCACTACACCACAGAAGGTTAAAAGGAACCCAACCTTATAGCTTATATCTGCTATACTTAGGAATGAACGCATTCTAACTGAATGCCACTATGTTAATATTACAGATTCCCCAACCTCACTCGTGGCTTCATTTTAGCATTTAATTCAATTCCCAATCTCATTCGGGCCATGAAATTATCAAATAAGCACATTACATATGTGAAAACATGAATCATTTTTTACCCCGACCGGGACTCGAACCTAGGACTTATGATTACTAAGTCAAGGCGCTACCACTACACCACAGAAGGTTAAAAGGAACCCAACCTTATAGCTTATATCTGCTATACTTAGGAATGAACGCATTCTAACTGAATGCCACTATGTTCATATTACAGATTCCCCAACCTCACTCGTGGCTTCATTTTAGCATTTAATTCAATTCCCAATCTCATTCGGGCCATGAAATTATCAAATAAGCACATTACATATGTGAAAACATGAATCATTTTTTTACCCCGACCGGGACTCGAACCTAGGACTTATGATTACTAAGTCAAGGCGCTACCACTACACCACAGAAGGTTAAAAGGAACCCAACCTTATAGCTTATATCTGCTATACTTAGGAATGAACGCATTCTAACTGAATGCCACTATGTTCATATTACAGATTCCCCAACCTCACTCGTGGCTTCATTTTAGCATTTAATTCAATTCCCAATCTCATTCGGGCCATGAAATTATCAAATAAGCACATTACATATGTGAAAACATGAATCATTTTTTTACCCCGACCGGGACTCAAACCTAGGACTTATGATTACGAAGTCAAGGCGCTACCTCTACACCAGTGGTAGCGCCTTGACTTAGTAATCATAAGTCCTAGGTTCGAGTCCCGGTCGGGGTAAAAAATGATTCATGTTTTCACATATGTAATGTGCTTATTTGATAATTTCATGGCCCGAATAAGATTGGGAATTGAATTAAATGCTAAAATGAAGCCACGAGTGAGGTTGGGGAATCTGTAATATGAACATAGTGGCATTCAGTTAGAATGCGTTCATTCCTAAGTATAGCAGATATAAGCTATAAGGTTGGGTTCCTTTTAACCTTCTGTGGTGTAGTGGTAGTGCCTTGACTTAGTAATCATAAGTCCTAGGTTCGAGTCCCGGTCGGGGTTAAAAATGATTCATGTTTTCACATATGTAATGTGCTTATTTGATAATTTCATGGCCCGAATGAGATTGGGAATTGAATTAAATGCTAAAATGAAGCCACGAGTGAGGTTGGGGAATCTGTAATATGAACATAGTGGCATTCAGTTACAATGCGTTCATTCCTAAGTATAGCAGATATAAGCTATAAGGTTGGGTTCCTTTTAACCTTCTGTGGTGTAGTGGTAGCGCCTTGACTTAGTAATCATAAGTCCTAGGTTCGAGTCCCGGTCGGGGTAAAAAATGATTCATGTTTTCACATATGTAATGTGCTTATTTGATAATTTCATGGCCCGAATGAGATTGGGAATTGAATTAAATGTTAAAATGAAGCCACGAGTGAGGTTGGGGAATCTGTAATATGAACATAGTGGCATTCAGTTAGAATGCGTTCATTCCTAAGTATAGCAGATATAAGCTATAAGGTTGGGTTCCTTTTAACCTTCTGTGGTGTAGTGGTAGCGCCTTGACTTAGTAATCATAAGTCCTAGGTTCGAGTCCCGGTCGGGGTAAAAAAATGATTCATATATATATATATATATATATATATATATATATATATATATATATATATATATATATATATATATATATATATATATATATATATATATATATATATATATATATATATATATATATATATATATATATATATATATATATATATATATATATATATATATATAATCCCCCATATAAGGGGGGTGGCTGAATCAAAGTTAAAACTTGATTCTATATGGGAAGACAATAAAAAAGGAGATAATTTCATGTCCCCTCTCTCTGCCCCATTTAGTCGACTTTTATTACACGCAGGGGAACACGGAAGTATTCTTGCTCCCCCTCCAGGGTAAATGACAGTTCATATCAATTAAACTTCAGCTTCATTTGAAAGACATTCATCTTGATTGTGAAATGAAATTTTTTTTAGATGACAGCTGTATAACAAGAGTTTTTCCTTTTCATATAAAAATCTCATGAAGATAGTGCTCCATCAGACTCTCCACACATTTAACAGAGTACTCACTGCTTGTTCAGTCGCCAATTGTTACCACATTATATGATATAGGATACATCTCAAGAAGGTAAGGTAAAACATGAATAATATTACATATTATTTGTAATAACGAGGTCTCACAATTGGGTAGAATGCATAAAGTATCAAAATTTTAAGGATATAGTTCTTGAATGCAAAATTACGGGATAAAGTTGAAAAAAAGCATCATATATATCCATCAAGAGGCGGTTTTAAGTACAATATTTTTAGCCTCCATTTTTCTAAGATATATCACTTGCCTGTAAACACAGCACCTTCTTCTGACCCAACAATGAAGTTATTAACATCACCATGTGGGAAAGCCAAACAAGTTACGGCTACAGCCCTAGACTGTTTATGCTGCAGCTCCATGGATTCCTAGAAATATATGTTATGGTTAAAATCAACTGAATTATATAGTGCAGCTAATATGATTATGCATAAGCTGATATATATATATATATATATATATATATATATATATATATATATATATATATATATATATATATATATATATATATATATATATATATATATATATATATATATATATATATATATATATATATATATATATATATATATATATATATATATATATATATATATATATATATATATATATATATATATATATATATATATATATATATATATATATATATATATATATATATATATATATATATATATATATATATTAGTACAGGACTGAATGCTTATAAAGAAACTATGATGCAGTGTACTAGAAATGGTTAATTACAGAACAGTTTTCATATTCAAAACTTAATAATTGTATTCTAAAACATGATCTCCCATTACAGAATTAAAGTATGGAATGGAATGATTGCTCAATTCTTCTTGGTGCCATCTGCTTTGTAAAGACAGCTAGTTTATATTAGGGTAGAGTGGGATACATTAGATTAAGTTAGTTTAGGTGTTACAAATATAAAAATCATATTAGCGCTACCTAAAAGGGTTGTTGTCAAAATGGGCTTACATCCCAAACCGCTGGTTCCAAAATGTACCAAACCCATAAAAGTACACTTTACCAGATATTTGTATATAGGTTATTATGTTTAAATAAAAAGGTATTCAGGATATGCATCATTCAGATGTTGAGCATAGAGTACATAGACTAGGACACTAACCTGAGGTTGGGACAGCATATCTAAGGACCAAGAACACATCTTTCCATCAGTACTGACACTAATTAAATTATGTGCATTCTGAGTCCCAACAACTTTCATGCAGTACACAGGATGCTGGAAAATAAAAATGTAAACTTAAGAATTAATAATATGATTCATCAAACGTGCACCGCTTATGAAGTTTTTAAATTAATAACAATTGAATGTTCATGGGCTTCAAGATAAAAAATAAGTACAGAATACAAAATGCCTAAGACAATAGCATATAATAGAATAATTTAAAATCAAGTGGATAAATAAAGTTACAACAAAAGTGTCTAGTAAAGAGCAGGAAACCGCAAATTAGTAAGTCTTGATATGACATTATGCCGATTTTTACAAATGGGACAGACATATGGATAAAGAAAAAATATACACAATTACATCTTCACTAGGATGTTTACACTGTAAAAACTTGCCAGGAATTCTACACCCCCCAAAAATATTTTAACAATCAATCTTTCCACTATCAATGTATGTCCTCTTTGTATGGGAGAAAAAATTCCGAACTTGTATTCCCTTTGTCTTGTAGGTGACAATGAAATGAGATATACTTGTATTTCTGTAAAGTTGTAAAAACCAATTAAAGGAGTTGTTCCCTTCCTGAAGTTTATATTCTTACCCCAAAAGAACTGGCAAAGAGGGGAAGGAAACGATGAGGAACTGCTATCTCAATTATTTTGTTGCAACAATGGCTACCTTGTTGATCCAATAGAATATGGCATCCCATAAAAAAGGGGGGGTTGGGAAGGGACAGGCAGTCGATTGAGCCCACAGAGGAGTTTTAGGAGGGAGAGCCAGCCTTAATACCCCAACTTCAACATATGTGTCCAGCCCCATAATTTGGATAAATATTGACACATTTGCTTGCATACAAAAACATTTATATAAAAAAATCAATCAACTTACTGTGTGAGCAGCTGCTGATAAAGGACTGCGCTGGATAGGAGTCCTTTTCTGACTTCTGTTATCCCACAATACAATTTGACCAGAATATGTGCCACCTATAATCAGGTTAGGGTGGAACCTAAACAAGGAGAAACCTACTGATGAACATGTCTTATAATTTTTGATATTCTGAAATGAAGAAATTATCGTTCTCTTTTTACATTTATTACTTTTATGTGCACGTCAGCATCTACTCAAAATTTATCCTAGGATATCAATTTCAATTGGTCAATAGTACCAAAGGAGGTTTTTCAAATTATTTCAATAATGCATAAGTTTTCTCAATTATTGCAATTATGTAAAATTCTCATAAAGACAAGGAAGAATATTACTTGAGATTTATATCAAATGACCAAAAGGAGTGTGGTAGATATTTGTTTAATGGATAACAGTTGCAATTGCAAATCCAAAAAGTGGTTTATTACCTGGCAAATGTAGCTGACATTACTGGTGACTGACAATGGAAGATGTATTCAGGAGTATCCTTCTTAAACTTAGTATTCCAAACCAATGCTACCCCATCAGGGTCATGTGGAGAGTCTTCATTGTTATTGTAACTGTTGGAAGCCAATAAAAAATGTTGTTTAGGAAAAAACAGAATATTGCAAATGGTGGGATATTCAAAGATTCAAGTAGTTACTTATCTGAAAGGTGATATTACGAACAAATTGCCTCCAAATATTTCCAAGTACTAACACTAAATACCAGTATCTACAAAGCAATACTGTATGCTAATCCTGTAGAAACAGTATAAAAATGCAAATTAAAAATGTAAAAGAAAACTGATGGTAAATTTTAATAACATGGCATTTTTCTAAACTCCAGTCTTAAGACTATTTTTACCTTGCTACCAACAGTTCAGGATACTGAGGTGACCAATCCATGCAAGTAATACACCTGTTGCGTGACCAACGCTCATCGTGAAACCAGCGATTCAAAGATAACTTAATGCCACCATTCTCCGCCCTGTATGTTTGGAATTAGGAGACACAAATTTTATTGTTACTGCTCTCCAAACCATATCAATATCTTTCAAACCATATCAATATCTTTCAGAGTTTTTACACATTAAAATACAAATAGAGTCCATATTACTTTACCACAAGGCAAAAATGTCACAAAATTACAGATAATCGATATACAATAACAAATGCTTTAGTACATATATGAAAATATAGAAAATTAATAAAAATAAAACAAATTGATAAATATAACTGTACACCAAATAAAACTCGAGAATAGCCAATTCCATAATCAAATGAAAAACAGAGGCAAAAGCCTGGAGCCATTTTGTATATAAACTTGTGTACAAGCAAAGACTACATACGCTTCACCATCTTCATCGTGATCGTGGGAATAATCCACAAAAATGTTTGTATCTTCAGCTAAAGCCCTTTCAACAATTCTTGTTGTGTGGTCAAAGAAGCTATGGAATTCCTCAGTCATCATGAGCATCTGCTTTTCTTCATCCGATAATTCACGAACTATCATTCCAACACAATAAAAATGTAAGAAGTCAGAAAAATATCGAGTATTTGTGGATAATAACTCACACTATACCATTTTCATCAATATGCAACTGACAAACATTAACTGTTCTAAGAGTCTTTTTGACTAAATGACTTATGTTTTCAGTTATATATATATATATATATATATATATATATATATATATATATATATATATATATATATATATATATATATATATATATATATATATATATATATATATATATATATATATATATATATATATATATATATATAATATATATATATATATATATATAATATATATATATATATATATATAATATATATATATATATATAATATATATATATATATATATATATATATATATATATATATATATATATATATATATATATATATATATATATATATATATATATATATATATATATATATATATATATATATATATATATATATATATATATATATATATATATATATATACAGAAGCTCCCCTACTTACGAACAACTGAGTTACAACCATTCACAGATACGAACAAAATCCTACCTATTATATACCCATGTATTAATGCATGTACAGTATTACTATACTGTATTGTTACATTATTATTACTGTATGGAAATTCATTAATACTGTATGTTTTATGTAGTAGTTAAGTGTCTTTAACCTAAATACTGGACAGTACTGCATATTTACGTACTGTTCCTTACTTTTTCTTACCTAAGCATAACTTAAGGACTGATTTCTAAAACCTAACTTATTCCTAAGTTGGGAACCTAACTCATTCGTAAGTTGGGGAGTAGTATAAATATATATATATATATATATATATATATATATATATATATATATATATATATATATATATATATATATATATATATATATATATATATATATATATATATATATATATATATATATATATATATATATCTATATATATCTATATATATATATCTATATCTATATATATATATATATAATATATATATATATATATATATATATATATATATATATATATATATATATATATATATATATATATATATATATATATATATATATATATATATATATATATATCTATATATATATATATATATATATATATATATATATATATATATATATATATCTATATATATATATATATATATATATATATATATATATATATATATATATATATATATATATATATATATATATATATATATATATATATATATATATATATATATATATATATATATATATATATATATATATATATATATATATATATCTATATATATATCTATATATATATATATCTATATATATATATATCTATATATATATATATATATATATATATATATATATATATATATATATATATATATATATATATATATATATATATATATATATATATATATATATATATATATATATATATATCTATATATATATATATATATATATATATATATATATATATATATATATATATATATATACACTCCCCAACTTATGAACGACTTAAGTTCCAGATGTCTGTTCGTAAGTATAATTGTTCCTAAGTTGTGTTTAGGTAATTAAGTACTGTACAGTACATACATATGCAGTACTGTATGGTACAATTTTTTTTTTTTTTTTTTTTTATGATTGTGACACCAGGACGGGCTGGGGCGAAGACACTTAACTACTACATAAAACAAGGACTACAGTATTAAAGAACTTTTAAATATTCCAAAGTTGATATTATGTATGTACAATACTGTACATATGTTGGTGAAGCACCAGAGAGGACTGCAATCATTACACAAGGTTCCAGCACCCTATGTTTCTGATATCTCCTTTGAAGAGTGATAGAGAGATTCTTCTTCCAAAGAGTTAACAGTTCTCTCCTTCATATATGTCTTAAACAATGAAATACGTTTTGCCATGGTATTTGAGCTGAAGATACTTAACCAGAGAGACTTTCACTACCATTTAATTTTTTTCAAACTTTGGAAAAGCACCAAGACATAGGAAGTACAGAACATTATTTGCTAAAGACACTTTTCTGGAAAAAGATGCTTGGACCTCTCTGGAGTTGGAACTTCCTGGTCTTCATCTTTATTCAAGATATTAGTTTTCATCAAGGAATAGAATGGGTAGTTGTTTGTTCCTATCTGTGAATATTCATAACTCGGTTGTTCGTATATATATATATATATATATATATATATATATATATATATATATATATATATATATATATATATATATATATATATATATATATATATATATATAATTTTTATCCTACCTGGCTGAGGTTTCTCCTCCTCAACTTTCTTCTCTGCCTCCGTTGCCAAGGCTGGTTTAATATCCTGCACCTGGGGCATGCCCGTTGGCAGTATACCAGGAGGAAGGTGGCGGTTATGACCTCTTCCGTAAATAGGAGGTGTGTCAAGCATTGTAAGTGAGTTGTCCTCCTCTTCGGCTTGCGGATCATCGTAGGTGAGAACTATATGGTAAATAAGACTGTCCCCCACAACTTTCCTACTTTCTATTGCTATTTCTATTTTATATAATTTCTTACAATGAAGTACAGTACCTACATTTATGCAGTTTTAAATATAATTAACTAATTTTCCAGTGCAAAATCTATACAAATACTTCTTTGTACAATATGCAATGTGCAAAACTAAACAGGAATCTATATCAAAGAACATCTTAGTCAATAAGTATAAGATATTTCCTGACGATAAAAAATATACTACTGTACTTAAATGAGTATGTTACTCTAAACCAATGTCAATCAAGATGATAAAAGATGAATTGAAAAGTGATTCTATTTGCAACTTTTGAATCCCCCACCCAAAAACACTAACAATAACAAACTGGGGATGCATACAAAATTCTCTTATAATGTACTTCAAAATTCAAAATGAACAATTTACGAGTACATGACGTTAATTAGATATTTAAAAAAGTGAAATGTTCTAAAAGGGAAAATACATCATGAGAAGAAGATATGACAGATAAGCATGCAACATTATACTAAGGTGCTCTGTAGTGGGTGATCACTTCAGGCTTTTTACTGGAAGTGATTTCCATTGAAATTGAAATGCCAAACATGAAAACACAAAACCTCCATCCTTGACCTTGTCAATATACATATACAATACTTTCATTTGAATCAGTGCTTACAGTTTATATAGGTTACTATAAATACAGGCCTAATCAATTACTCTATTTAACTAATTCCTTACTAGCAACGAATGTTTTATATTTTAGTATGCTACCTATAATGCACTTACTGATGTATTACATACATTTTCCCATAAAAAAATCATAAAAAACAATGCATCAGTTACATACAATAAAACATATACAAAATTCTGGATTTTACAAATACACAGCAAAATTCAACACATACTCATGCCTCATTTCCCCTTGTAAGGAGGGTGGCCGAACCAAGACACGCACATTCACCACGATCCACACATACCTCAAAAAATGTTTTTACTTGTCCTTCATATCCATTATTTCTGATATTGCTCCTACATAAAACACTTAAGAGTTAAATTCAATGGATCCAATATATACAGTACAACTTTCTAAATAAATAACAGCAATTCCAATATTATCAATAACTTATTGGTGAACCTGGAGTGGCAGCATTTTTGTCATGTGTCCATGACAAAACCAACCCCTACCCCTAAGGGGCCACTAGGATCTGGTAAAGGCTTCGGTCACCTGGAGGATGGCCTCACCTCTCGACACAACACACATAATAAAAGTTTTTTCCATATCAAGTAATGACTCTGCAATGGTCATTTCTCGAAGATTCTTTCTAGCCGGCAACATTGATAACAATCCATAAAACATATTATGGAAGACCATATAGGCCATCAACACGACACACACTCCCTGAGAGCTTAGAGAGAAAGCCTAGGATACATTCTGCCTTCCAAAGGGACTAGGGGCTGTTCAGCCAGGCAGCTCAGGGAACAACAACAATAACAGTTCTCTAAAAGCCAAGACAAATAATATTTACAATAATCTACAAGACAACACCTGTTGTTATGTAGAGACCTATAGCAAAGATTCAAACTGCTTAGCAAAGTACTCAACTCTCCATGATGCAATACACTATAAAATGCTCCTACTTGAATTGCTGTCATTAAGGCAAACAAAAAATGCAGCATCCCTAAAAAGAAAACATTTCGAGAAAAATAATTTCATAAAATATACATAAGCAATGAATTCTTTCTAGTAACATTTTCTATTTCATTGATACTTACATATGGCTTTAAGATATGTTCTTTATTTATGAGAAACTATCATAGATAAAACACTGATTTATATTTCAAAATAAATTACTAACATTATTTCTTAAGCTATGGATACTTAATAAAAATCTAACTTTCTTTGGAATCAATTTTACAAGTCTACATATTTGTATAAATAATTCTAAACGTTAGGTCTCACTTACATTACCAAACACATAATGACACTGTCCATATAATTAAAACACTAACACCTAGCAAAAAAAAATCTCTAGGGAACTCACGTATTTACATACTCCAACAACCAATAGCCTATTTTATTAGTATATTATACAACTCTACTATAATCTGGATAATTAAATAAATAAATTTGAAAGTCTGAGGGTATGATAAATTTCCAATTATATAACGGAGAATTATTTATTGAGTGAAATAAATTCTAAAGATTTAGCTCCAGGCATTATATATTAATAAAAAAAAAAATAAAAAAAAAGTCTGAAATTTGATGAGCACAATAAGGTAAAATTTAAGAAATACTGTGACAAAAATAATTTAATTTTAAAATGTTGCGAAGTTATAATTAAACTAAATTATTATTTCACGTAAATATAGCATTAAAAAAAAAAAAAAAAAAAAAAAAAAAAAAAGAGAGAGAGAGAGAGAGAGAGAGAGAGAGAGGAGACTATTAGGTATATATTATCCTATAAAAATTTCAACAGTTATTTACCAACAAAACTACCAGGGAAAAATCCTTCACGATATTCCAAAAAAGTTTTCTAAGAATTTATATGGTTAGTTGCCAACATATATATTACAGGTGTCATAAGTAAAGACAGGTTAAACTGGGGTTAAAAAAAGTGCCATAAGCATGTATATGCATAATGATACTTACCTCATGATCATATCAATGGCACTCCACGAGAAAAGAATAAAAAAATTAATCTAACTGGATATTCATCAATATTCTTTGAGAAAATTACTAATTATGCCAACATTCATATTCATATTGGAAAGTGATGGGTTAATACATATATTTTCCACTCTTATGAACAACTTACTGGAGGTACAGATTAATCAAATGCATATGTCAAAATATGAAATATTTGGAAAGTCAAACAGTTGCTGAATCAAATATCCAAAGTGTTATATACTAATTTTGTCAAGATAACAAACAGGTTTGAAAAGTTCGCATTTTCCCACTTCCATCCCTAATCTAACCAATACTGTATTTGTTTTCTTTTTAAAAGGATATTTCCCCATACACAGTACAGCAGGAGCAAAATCGAAGTACTGTAGTACATGCATCAGGACTATACTGATGGGCTCGTATTCTATGTGTACTTAAATGACTGAAGGACAAGTAAAAGATATCAATACAACATATATCAGCACATATAATATAAACGGATCATTTAACAAGCTCGTATATATCTGACACATAAATTATTTTTTTATTTAAGCTACCTCCTTTCTTCTTTGTACCTAAAATTCATAATTGCTTTCTAATTGAATCACGAAGCATATTTTATGGATTTCTGAATAATGATAATACTATTAATCCATACAACAGAAAATTTTAACATGAAACTACTTCAAGGTCATTCATTAGAATATATGCATACCTACTGTTTCATCTACAAACTACACAATACACTCACGCAATCAAAGGAATAACCATCAGTGAATTAGTCCCTCTACATATCTGATAAACATCCAAAAACTACGAGATAATTGCACTGACTAATGCTACTAGGATGCATGCACTCTTCTAAAATCCCAACAAACTGAGAGCAGCTACATAGCACGACCAAGTTATGCATCAGGATACAACATTTAAGGTCCTGTCTTAAAATTGTCAATATGAACACTAATTCAATCCATACTCCATACACAAAATTTGGTCAGGGTAGTCTAAATTATAACATACATAATATAAAATATTCACAGGGGATGATCAAGGGCGACTACAAGGTTATAAATATGTTGACTTATATTGCACATCTGTCAAGGAAATTAAAAAAGTCAAGAAAACATTTCACATCTTTGGATTCAAGAGGAGACAAGTCTGATATCTTGGTAAATGAAAGGTAGGATTGTTTTTCAGATAGTCATTCCCTCAAACAGGGTTTATATTCTTTACCGATATAATTTTTTTTTTTTAAACGCGCAATTAAAAAACTTTTGCCTATATATCTACTGTATTAGGATTTTCTAAAGCAAAAGCAGTGAGTTGATTAGTCAATCATTAATGAGTAACAATTTGAATTTGTATACAGCCATATTATCATCAAGTTACACAATGACAATATCGTCCTGAAAACATTGCTGTTTACAAAGACATCTTTTCTGCTCTTATGACAAGTTTTTATTTTGCATGTAAAATATCTAATACTGTACTGTAATAAAAAAAACTGAAGCCATCCCATGTTCTAACGAAATACCCGTATAAAAGATTAGGTTCAATACTATTACTACTGTAACTGTACTCAGGTTTTCAATCACTCTTCTGCTACTAATAAATTTCACATCTCCAGTACCTTTATAAAATATGCTGAAGGAACTGAACTTAAATGTAGTAATAATTATCGATTTATATGCGAGTTGAAAAACTAGTATAAATTTACACTAATAGCATATATTCATCATATAAAAATAATTGCCCATAAAAATACAAACATATCCCTAGGGGCTAGTTTTATATGAAGCGACAAAATCTATCCACAAATAACAATAAAAGTTATCAAGACATTTTTACTCAACAAAATATCTAAAAAAAATTAGATATCCTATAAAGAAGTAGCTAGCTTAACCACAACAAATAAAAATCTCTCTCTCTCTCTCTCTCTCTCTCTATATATATATATATATATATATATATATATATATATATATATATATATATATATATATATATATATATATATATATATATATATATATATATATATATACTATTTCCAATATGATATTTTCCACTGAAAAAGGGGAGGCAAAATGGCTTCTTTACATCTCGGCCATCCTCACCCTTTCTCTCAGTTGCTCCACGGAAGAAGGAAAAAAATATTCAGGGAGGCTGGCATCCCTTTACTTCCCTATCTCATTTAGTTGGCTCTTATGAAACACAAGGAATACAAGTGGGGTATTCATTCTTCCCCAGCACTAGACACATAATATGTGAAACTGTCCAACTATCACTCTCTAACTCTAAAAGATCCATGTTTTTGAAGAAAAAATCCTGAAAATATATTGCAGGACTGAAACAACCTCTGTTTAGCTATAAAATTAGAACACCTTTTACTTTCCTCTACAATTAACATAACAAATGGAGCACTAAATCCAAATACCTACTCATTAACATATGATAACTATTAAATAAGAATATATATTCAGCTAATTTACTTTTTCCTGACCATGGTTCCTTTTTCTATTGCCTATTTTAATCCTAATCCTTTTTCTATTGCCAATTTATATCCAAATCATTCTACAGGTATTCCAAATTAAATCCTAATCCTTTTTCTATTGCCAAATTATATCCTAATCCTTCTACTCCCAATGTGAATCCTAATCCTTCTTCTCTTGTCACTTTATATCCTTCTCCAAATGGTCTTGCTAATTTATATCCCATACTTCTTCCATTGCCACTTCATATACTAATCCTGCCTCTAGAGCCGAAGTACAGTATATCATAATCTTTCTTCTACTACTGATTTAAATCTTAAAATTGTTAGAATTCGCATATTAAGTTTATTCCCTGTTATATACAATATACAGAATCCACAGACGAAATCTAATACTCGCATAAATATACAGTAAAGCAATCCTGATTCACAATATGTATGTAGACTCTCCATATCTATCATAGCTATACCAAAAAATAATAATTTCTTTACAATAACCCTGGTGTAAAACACTTAGCAACTCAAAATTAAAACTGATCAATCTGTTGCCTTTCATGCGTGCAAAGATAAAATTCAAAAGAACTCAGAGTATATGCCCAACACTTTTGCAAAAATACATAAGCTAAATAGGATTTACAAATCAACACGATGCATTTAAAAGTTTTGAATCATTTTGTAATAAAGGTAAACTTAGTAATCTGATGATATAACATATGATATTATCAGATGCTTAATTATGTTTAAAACTTGTGAGATATACATCACCATACAGAGGCATTATATACAATTACTGGTTCCGAGTTTGTGAAATATGTTTAGTATATAAACAACTTATAATAAAGAACATAAGTAGTACTACGAAAACAATTTAAAAAAGTTGTTCCCAATCATAGATACTATTCTGTTTAATTACTCTTCCTGTAAACCCTTTAAACAGTATCAGTAAGATGTAAACAATTAGTTATTTTTCATATAGCTTACACTTAATAAAAATTCCTATAATGACGTTTGTTATAAGTTTTAGTCATGTCTAAACATCAGGTTCCATGTTGTCAGTCATGTTAATTAGAGTAAAGCAAGGATAGGTTATATTTTAGGTGATGCAGCAATAATAGCCAATAACAAAAAAGTTGACATTAGGTAACCTCACACAATCAGGGAAATGTGACACAAGTGAAACGACCATTTACACGTAAGCTTGGAAAGATACAATATTAGCAGGCAAAAGCCACTGCTGGAAGAAGAGTAATTTAATTAAAATAAGCTATAGAAAATATTTCTCAAGAATACTTGTGCTTCCGAACTTACATGTAAATAAAAATAAAAAATTGCTACAAATATATATGCACGATTAAAACAAAGAAAAGGCAGAGTAACAGCTTGAAGCATCAGCAACAAGACAACAAAGAAATGTATTAACAAATAAAGTAAAGCAAAAAGCGGCGACTGTGGCAGTTTTTTACAGCCATGGTGGTGGTAATATTGGCAGTAAAAAAGGCAGCCAGGAGCATTATGAGACCTACCTGTAAATTCATCATCCCATTCTAGCGCTGGATTAAGATTATATTCGTCTGGGTATAGGAGAATTGGAGGGGAGGGGGGAAAGAAAAAAGATCAAGTCAGTCTATTTTCGTGGTTAGGGGCTGTTAAAAGCCCAACATCCACACAGCCACATCAGTTTTTGACAATCAATTAACTTTCTCTTCCATTTTATTTCTCTGGTTAAACTTTTATTATATAAGTAGCAGTACTTTCTAACAAACCAACAATACAAGATGAGTGTTAATTTATTCTACAAATATCTCAAGACTTATGAGTACAAAGTTTTCAGTGATAAAGATACATTAGACAATGAAAAGAAATCTGAACTGGAAATATCTGAAGAAGCACAACTATAACGTGCAAGATGAAAGCATTTCACCTTCTATTACTTATATTCGATATAATACAGTCTACAGTGGAGTATTTTGTTTATATCATTATTATTATTATTATTATTATTATCATTACTATTACTGTTAGCTTAGAAATCTCTCCTTATCATGCCTCATGCACTATTGATGTAAACACTGATAATGATAATAGGTGTAATAAAATAAATAATAATACTTATAAAAGTGATGAATTCGAGGCCAGAAATAACATATACAAGCGACAGCAGTCTTTAGGATACAGAACCTTATGGGTAGGAATGGACCACTTGTCAATACCAGCAGCAATGAGAAAATTCAAGAAAATTCTAAGGACCTCTTAATATGTATGGGGAGGAAATATTCTATAATAATAATATATGTATAGAAGAAGGACAGTACTGTATATTACTTTTATTCTGACAAACTGTCATTACACCCATTTCAAATATTTTGCTGAGCAAATGCATTTAAGTGAAAAATAAAACGAGTAAGTTATCTGCAGTTATAATAAAACAACATTATAATGAACCCACATTCTGATCTGACACAAGCAAAACTTGTTTGTTTGTGGAGTTTTTCATTCCTCGACAGCCAGAAAGCTACATGTCTGAATGAAGTATGCTGCTATCAGCTCTCTCTTACTCTCTCTCTCTCTCTCTCTCTTCCTATCTCAACATAAGGTTATAATAATTATAGTAATAATATCAAGCAATCTAAGCATTACATTAAGAGGATGAACAGTCAAAAACTGACAAACCATACGATTACTTACGCATATTGTGGTATTTAGATCGAATCTGAGCTAAGATTCCATCTCCTAGAATTGGAAAAAAGAAAAAAAAAGAAAATTTAGACCGAGCCTACTCACACAGACATCTCAATGCGAACCCTAAAAATTCCAGCCTTCAGCGACTAATCAAAACAAAATTAAACTAAATAATGACATCAGGCCAACACTAACCCCGGAATACTAGGAGGTTTGGTTAAGACACTCAATATCTTGTTTTCTGTGCTGATAATGAAATGAAAAAGGTTCTGTATCCATCTTCATAAATCCCATACTAAAGTCTGTTGCTATCAGGTCATAATTCTGCCAAAAACGACAAAACAAAGGGTGGTGCAGACCCAAATTCTGAAGAAAATGGGAAAAGGGTCTGCACAGCATTTCTTTATTCCCTTCATTAATTCTGGCTCACCTTCATATATAGTATTTTCTTTCAAGCCCTTGGAGTATGTTATGCAAGATTAACACCTGTATCAAGCAAAACTTTAAAAAAAGGGGGGGAGATAAGACCTGCACACCCTCAATCACTTCAGTCAAAATTTGGGTCATTACACTGGTCACAAATAGATATCATGATTCATATTATCATCAATGGGCAATTGAGGGACGGAGCTTGTGCATAAATAGTTTCAGATGCTGCCCACTGATTACATACTCTTGATAAACACAAGTATTCATGCACATCAATTTAACCATAAAAATAAAGACACAAAGTACAGTATATATGGCACTTTATCTTCTTAAATGAATCCATTGAGAGCAGCCATGCAAAAAAAATATAAACAAAGGCACTGCAGTTCGTACCATTAAAAGGCAAAGTGGATGTGATAACTAAACGAACAAGCAAATGGCAGAAATATAATACAGGCAAAATGGTAAACATTTCTGAGAACAATATCGTAATATACTAACATATATATCTCATACAGTATCAAATAAGGCAGGAAATGCTCTCCAGAGTTACGGTTGTTTAATTATTATTTTGTTATGGTGGCTACGTACAAGGCAAATACAAGAATATAAACACACTAATGAAAGAGTTCTATAAATTTCTGATAATATAAATACTTTATATAAAAAGGGTTCATAGCACTTAAATTCAAACATATGCAGAACAATAATGATGTGCTACACAATGGATTTACACTGACATGGCTATGGAGATGTAAGACTAGGAACTACTTGTCTCCTCTACTCCATGCGAAGAGATCAAACAACGAAGTCTCAACACTTTTCCCACACAGAAAATAATGTTTCTTCTCGCTAGGGAAGTTCATTATTTCATGCAGAAAACGAACACTGAGACTTTGGGATTTGGATCTGTTCACAACAGCATTCACTAAAGGGAAAAGGTATGGTAGTTGTCTATTTCTTGTCATGTCTTCAGCTGAAAATACTTTAACACTCGCAAAGAGAACACAACACAGCATATTAAGCAACAATATCTTGTAGGAAGTTCTTGAATGTTATTCACAATGCATACATCTCTTGTCCTTATAGAATATGAGGCATATTCCTTCATACAGATTCTAAAGGAATGGAGTAACTTTGGTTTTAAAACGATTTATATGAGGCAAAAACTTCTAGAAGACTCACTAGATAATTTTTGGAAAAATAAAAGGTATATTTACATAACAGCATTATTCCCTTCAATGATCAATGGAATCTTTACGCTGCTAAAATATATATTTTTTTCCATTGGCAGCTTTTGTAGAGAAAGAATTCAGTCATTTTAAGGAATAACGAGAGGGTTAGTCTGAGGTCTCCTCCAGTCATTAAAACTGTCTCTGGTCACGAATATACTTCATCTAGACAACATTCAGGCAAATCAATAAAATAAGCTTAAAATGCAAGTCAATGAATAAAACAGCAATTCAAGTATATACAGATGGAATACAAAAAAATCAATTAGTGAAAGACTGCTTAAAAAAGAAACTGCTGCACATAAAGCCATACATAAAGACAGACTTGAACACCGGGCAACAGGGAATGAGGAGCACTTCATCAAAGCTTCCTAACCATGTAAAAGATACCAACACACAAGCAATGCATTCAAAATAAATCTAAAGCAACAACTGCAGTAGCATTATAAGCAGGAAAAGAAAGAATATATATTGCTCATTCGATCATTAGAAGGAACCATTTAAGAACCCATAAGGTAATGCGGATAACAAGTGGGATATCAAACCATCTAAAATACAAAATGCTTACTTCTAAACACTAAATACATCTTTTTAGAGCTAAACACATACCATTTTACTAATAGGTTTAAAACAAAGAATTATAATGCTAAAAGAACAAAATATGAAAAGACCATGAAAGATGTACTAAAAGTAACAAGTTGTTGCCTGGTGATTTGGATGATATTTAGGCTATGTCGTTGATTATATTTATTTTTTGGGTGGGGGGAACGAGAAGTTTCATATAGAAATCCAACACTTACCGTAATAGTCGAAGGCATGGGCTGGGGTGAGGGAAAAGATGGGGTACAAAATAAGTAAATTTTTTTTTTAAACATGTATATCAATAAAACCATTTTTATTCAAATACAAGTAACTCATAACTGTCATATATCTAATACAGACACACCTAAAAAGAAAAAGCAAAAACTAATTGCATGTACAAAGCCTAAACACTAAATGTAACATATGTTTTATACCATTTATAAAATTTCTTTGTGCTAAAAATAAGGGGATTATCTGAAACGTATAAAAGTATGATATACAGAGCAGTTTCAATGGATGAACAATAAAGCAATGTTCAAACATTAAATCTCATATGTAACTAAGTAAATGATGTTAAAATAAATTTAAAGAAAATGCCAGTGAAGCATATTACAATGTTGAAATCATTACAATGTAGAGGGTCATTATGATACTATAAGAAACTATAAAATATTTAAACTTTTAATATTGTTTCAATCGAAACTGCGAAGTACTGAATGTGATAAAATATATAGCAATCCCTGTCAACACTTTCTTCATGCAATATGCTGTTCTACCCACTGAAATAAGTAGATTTTTTAGGAGACAAAACATAATTAATAATTATTTGGTTAGTTGTTAGTTAAAAAAAAAATGAATAAAACAACTGCAACTATGAAATGCATTTCTTGCCCACTGCTTGAAGGTGTTCAATTCATTGTTTAAGAGTATGAATCTCAGCAAACCTGGAACACGATTCAAAATCATTTACATAAAATCAATTACATTCATGAGCTTTACTACAGAAGTCCTAGTAAGATGTCATGAGGAAAGTTCTATGAAGACTATATTTTAAAAAATGAATTAAAATATCACAATCTCTTGTCACTCATTATCAATACACTATTATATTAGAAAATTGTCTGAGAAGGATGAGACTTGCGCAGTTAAGAACGTTACTTGCTGCTTTGATCACATTTTCTCATATCGCAATAAAAGTAAACATAATTCTAGTTCCAGATTGCTAAGTATGAGCAAATAATTTTTTTCTATCAAGTAAGAATAGGCTTAGTAAACCCATACTAACGTCTATCTTTGGTTGAATTAACTTTAATTTGAGCCTGTTATAATCTTGGATCAAGACTCTTCAAGCAGTAATTTCTGTTGAGCACATATGTCACATAAATAACCTCACCTAACTTAAAAAATAAATAAATAAATAAATAAAAAAAAAAACATTAATTTCAATATATATTCTACAGAAATAGTTGCTGAGAAATGAGAAAGACGAATATACAAAAAGCCTTCTTAAACCAGCATTCATAGCAAGGTGATAAATAAAGTGGTGCAACAAAAGAAATTAAAATAATTTCACAATATAATGATAAAAAAATATTTATTCACTCTTAAATCAAAGATCACACTTTCCTTAGAAGTGACCATCACTGCTACAAAAGCTAATGAAATAATGAAAACATTGAATATTTTATATTCTGTAGATGAAAATGGCATGAAGCAATCGTTTCAGGCATGGACACTGAAATATATTAAGTGTAATGACGATGACATTACATTCCAAACACGGTGAGCAATATACATTTCTAATGCTCCTCAAGGATGAGAATGCAAGAGTCAAGGAAACAAATCACTGAAGCTACCAATACGGGTATTTGAATTTTTATTCCACATAGGATATCAAGAATAGCATTGAAATCATTTACCTAATACCAATTATATTAAAGAACTTGAGATTCTAAAAGGCGTGATCTCAAAATCGACAGCAAAATATAAATATGACATAAGAATACTGTACTGTATTAACCAAGTACAATATGTGCAAATAAATTTTATATGCAATACTTTCCTAGATGCAATGTGTGCCAATGATACACTGGATATCATTATAATTACTTGATATGAAGAACTGCTATATTCCAACATATTAATTCACGCATGCAAGTTAAGTAACAAACCCAAAGCCACTGAATTCAAAGGAAGAAGGAATTAGGGCTTACATCTAATATCACCTATTTCAGAACCTCGGGCAGAACAGTGAAAGTAGAAAGCCTTTATTTCAAAGATCCACATTATTATTCTTAGAATCATTTCACATTCCATGGTAAAGTAGGTCTACATAATCATTTCCATATGAGGTCAATAATCTTTACATTGAGCAGAAAAGATAAATATTATATTTATATGCCATTATATGACCTTTATAATTATTCATTTTTAGTTACAGAAGGTCCTCGGGTTATGTGGTCCTAAAGTTACGATGCTTAGCCGCTTCGACTCATTCCCAATAAATTAATAATAAATTATCAAAAATCAATTTTTTTACCTACTTGGTTTGTGTGGTAAATACAAACTTTACAAGCTGAACAGTTTGTGAGTGTAAAGTTAATGGCTTACTGTAATTTATTTATTTATTTACGTATTGAGTTATTTGAAGAGCATAAAGTTAATGTATTTTCAAAATTACCAAATACATAGCTGTAAATATGATTTTAATGCAAAACAGTTTGTTGAGCATTAGACTGAGAAGAAAAAAAAGAGGCATCACTCAATTCGTTCTCGTATGCCATAATGTTACTTGTGCTCATCCGCTCTTTCGTTGGTTTCGCTCAGACCTGACCTGTACTATGACACCCAAGCATATTGGTGATTCTTCTGATGGCAGTGCTTCCAAGGAAAAAAAAACAATCACAATGGAAGTTAGATCAGAAATAATAAAACGCTCGGAAAAAGGAGAAAATGTTCCGAACATTGGCCGCTCACTGGGGTTGACCCGTTTGATCGCAGCAACGATCATTAAGGATAAAGATCGCATCCTTACAATTGTGATGGGTTTTCCTCCTATGATGCAGCATAGTGGCCTTATGATTGAAATGGAAAGGTTATTAGTGATTTGGCTGGATGACAAGCATCGACAGCGTATCCCAGTGAGCCTCATCTTGATACAGGAAAAAGCTAAATATTGTTCAAAGACGTGAAAAAGGAAAAGGGGGAAGGTAGTGAGGGAAGAGCTTGTGGCCAATAGGGGTTGGTTCGAGTGTTTTAAGACCTGTGCTAATTTGCACGACCAAAGGGTGCAACGTGAAGCTGCTAGTGGTGATGAGAAAGCAGCAAAAGTTTCCCAGTGTGTTAGCAGAAATAATTAGAGAGAGGGGTTACCTTACCGAACAAGTATTATATGTGCATGAGTCTGGCTTGTTCTGGAAGCACATGCCTAGTCATATGTACATCGCCTAGAAAGAGAAGACAGCAGCAGGTCATAAAGTCAGCAAGGAGAGCATGACTTTGCTTTTAGGGGTTAATGTTGCTGGAAACTTCAAGCTGAGGCCCGTGTTGATATACTTGAAAGAAAATCCAAACAAACGGCATTTGTAAGAGTCAACTGCTTGGCATCTGGAAGCCCAACAAGAAAGCTTAGATAACCCTTCAGATATTTCAAAACTGGCTCGGCAACCATCTTTTGCCAGAAGTGGAGAGGTACTGTGCTTCCAAGAGTCTGCCCTTAAAGGTTTTGCTAGTGCTGGACAATGCCCCTAGTCATGCTCCCCATTAGGATGACTTTCATCCTAATATCAAGATGGTTTACCTTCCACCAAATACCACTGCATTGTTACAGCCAATGGATCTGGGTGTCATTGCCTTTTTCAAGGCCTACTAACCTCTGAAGGACAATTGCTATGGCTCTCAGGGGAACTGAGAACACAAACTTGACACTCGTGGGGTTTTGGAAGTCGTACAATATTCTTCAGGCTTTCAAGAATAATGCTGATTCTTGGGAGAAAATTAAGTAGACGGATTTGAATGGGGTACAGAAGAAATTGAGCCCCCAGTATATAAATGGCTTCCATGGCTTTGAGGAGACATTTGAGGCTGTCAACAATAACGTTGTTGCCCATCGTAAGGAGGTGGGGCCTGATGATGTAACAGAGCTGCCGGAATATCATGGAGAGGAGTTATCTCCTGAAGACTTCATTCAACTGGAGAAGCAAATGGTTGAAGAGGAGGAAGAAATACCAAGCCCAGAGCACATGGGATTCAAACAACCCAAGTCTTAAATACGAAATACTAGCACAGAGATTTAATTTGTACGATTTTATATCACACAAGTATGATCAGAATATAAACAATTAAGCAAAGTTTAAAAAAGCAGGAATCCTTTTCACTAAGAGCAAGGTAAGAATTTAGCCCAGTATGCTTGGTAACTGCTTATATTAAAAAGCATTATCTCCGTTAGAAATTCCCTTAATATAAATACAGTATATGAAATAAAGGCTGTGATAGCACTATATTACTTGCATAAATTCAATTACTGATCTTCAATCATGATCTGTAACATCTCAAGATTTATTGAGAGGAAAATCAACGCATTCTTTATATCACTTACTGCATGGCAAATTATATAGTGCCTGAATATTCAGTTCTTCTTCAAATAAATCAAGATATTTGGTGTAAAGACACATTTTATGATTACCATCAACAACTGAATCCTGTTAAGCAATCTAAAAACCTAAAACCTAAAAAGATTTGATAAAGCCAGATAAGAGACCATTAGATGGAAGAGTGCAATGATTGCATTCTTTGAACTTGAGGAGAATATTTCAAAGGACAACCTGAATTTGGAGTGCACAAGAGGAAAATGGTAACAGACAAGACAGTGATAAGAATGTATAATAATAATAATAATAATAATAATAAAAAAATTGGCGGTGATGATGCAGCATCTACGGGTGAATTTTCAACCAACCTTTGCGGGGCCTCCACCAGTCCTCATAGTAACCTTTGTTGGTAGTGATGGTGGTAGTTGAGATGGTAGGGAAAGGGGGCAATTAATATTAATATAAATTATTAATTAGTCACTCACATGAAACATTATAATATCTTACTCATTAGTGGCATCCAGAACAGCTACTATTGAGAGATCTAATAAACAGCAATGGGGTTCCATACTATTGTCGTTTGTTAAAGCACTCGCAAAATATCTCTACCTCAAACATACAACAGCACTTCTTTTAATGGTGATATGGAGAGGCATGTCTTATAAAAACAGTCACGAATATAAAAACATACCATGTACAGGTTACTAACTGGATACTACCGGCAACAAATAATGATTAAAAAGAAAGACTATGACTATATGACAGTCCTAGTACACGAGATCATGATAACACATACCCTGTTCAGGTGTCTAATCAGAAACTGCTGGCAACAATTAATACCTAAAAAAAAAGCACCTATAACTGACTGACAGTCCTAGATGACTCACTTTTGTATGGGATTTATGCTACAGCTTTTAGAAGATATTGTTTCAAGAATTTGTTTGGTTAATCAGAGCACATTTGACTCTACCGGGTAAAATTTAAAACTGACACAAATAACTGCACTTATATATAGTGCATCAACTTCTATCATTTACATGTATATATCAATCATAAAGTAACATTTCACTCAAAAATTTAGTTAATTTTACAAATACTAAGAAAATAAATGTTTCAGAATTTTACTTAAAAAGACACAGGTTTGGTGACATATTTATGTCTTAATTGTATATACAGTATTTCCAGTGCAAAGTGCCATTAGTTACTCATATAAATGACACTGATAAGATAAACATCTGGAAAACCTACCTCACTTGTTGAAAAAGAGATCTTTACCTCTGAGCATGATACTCTAGTAAACATGATATATGAAGCTATCTACATCAAGAATTTGTTTAAGTTTTCATCCCAATGCTTAAATTTCCTGAGTTTTCTAAAGAAGTTTCGTTTTTGCATACAAACAATGATACTAGAATATAGTGTACTATCTTTACAAAAGAAGTTTATAAGTTCTCCGATGTTTTATAGATCTTTTAATAATATCTAAAACATCCTAAATACTCTATCAGTTTCAAATATAAATTCTCTATTAATCTTCGAAAATTGAATATCCTTATTGAAAGAAATGTAGACAGACAGCAACAGTTTTTATTTAAATTAAAAAAAACATTAAAATTTATAGAATGCATGTTATTCAATTTATCAAATATTTTTTATCAAAATAGTACTCTCTAAAACCAACTCCATCCTTAATTATTAAGTAACGTGTCCATATAAAAAATGCCAAGGAGACTTATCATTTAAGACAAAAACAAAAAAAATCTCACCATTAAAGACAAAAATATAAAAAAACTCACAGCATACATAATAAAACCTCACTTGAAAGGGTGTATGAAAACTGAACACAGCTTTTAATAGCAAAGCCTCAAAGGCATCACAACTTTCAAAATCAGTATTATTTATAAAAGTCATTACCTGCAGCAGTCAAACCAGCCAAAGACCTTATCACGGTCAGTTTCAATTAGAGAGAAAAGGGGAAACTGTCATATTTAAAAATAAAAACTACAATAAAGATACTCAAACCTTATGTTAATTTATAAACAGGCTTGAGAGATGAGAGAAAAAATATATCTCCAGTTATGATATAATCTGGTTTAGAAAACAGAACTTACAATGTTTACACTGTATAAGTATTCTGAGTTTTACTAACACTTACCACTTCAGCTTCATATGTACACAAAAACAAATGCCACTGCTCATATGTAGAATCATGTGACGAGAGACCTCTTTGTCTAAAATTTAGTGCGATAATGGAGTAACATATAAACAAGAGAAGCAAGTACATTTTACTCATTACAATGACTTTCTGTTCTAATTTAAAATCAACAATTTCAAATTCACTAATCAAATAATAAAACA
>JAXCGZ010019000.1:0-27500 GCA_037179515.1 Halocaridina rubra | reverse complement strand
CCTCCCTGCACTGTTAAAAAAACACCCTTTACATTATAAATAACAGCAAGCAACGTAAATTTACATTTCCAATAAAAAAATGAAAATACTGAAAATTTTTAGTTTTCAATATTTTAATATTTTTGCGTATATCCATAAAATAAAATAATAATTTATAAAATAATAATTTATCAAAAAAAAAAACGCGATAGAGAGAACGCGAACCAAGAAACGCGAATAACCGGGGTAACACTGTATATATATATACACCTTATAAAGCATATATGTAAAGTACATGGATCTTTATTACCTAAATATATTTTATATTTGTCAACAATATAAATCATACATAGTATGTACTAATTACAGGGTACACACTTCAATTTAAGGCGCAATTGCATATGAAACATATGCTTTATCCTAAACCATGTAACTTCCAGACTTTATTCACATTTCTCCTCCCTACACAGAACCTCTGCGAAAATGATGTCAATCAAATCGACGATTAATTTACTGCACAATAACATTACTAATTAAAACTTATCAAGTTGATGAAATCACATGCAACATGCAAGAAATAGATGCAGTGCCATATTCTGCTTAAAAAAAGCAAATGCCATTCATATAAATCACCAAATAAAAACCAAAAGAAACTTGGTCATCACATTCAAGGTTTGGTCAATTTCAGCACAGCCATTTTGCCACCAGCTGCTTGGGTGCTAAACCTATTTTGGCGACAGATGATCTGGCACCAAGAAGATTTTTATATTTTGAAAACCTAACCTAAGCTAACCTAACCCATCCTAACCTAACTATCTTTACAAAGCAAATTACGCTAAACTAAACATGCAAAAATGTCAGTGCCAAAATGGTATCACTCATTTGTCCTATTCCTTCAGACTCATACATAGTTCAAAGTTGTCAAAGATATTAAACATTAAAATCATTCAAAGAGTAAGCATTTCTATGAAGCCTTTTCAATGTCAAAATTGAAGCACTATACAGATTAATATTGCTCTGAGTACACATACATATCAAGAAACTTTCAATGTAAGACTTTATGAAGAAAATGAAAAAATCCTTTACATCCCGACTCTTGGTACATATGAAATACATCAAAATAAATCTTTTTTTTTTTAATATTAAGCAATCAACAGTTTCATGTCATACAACAATTCAGTAACTTAAATTTTCCTGCTCTTATATTCACCCATTTCATAATCATTATCAACCTTGCTTTCTCTCTTCTCATGAAGATGTCACGTTCTAACATATCTCTTTCAAGAAAAGTTCACCCTTAAATAAATGACCTTAAGAGCTGAGATGCTACAGACTGGTTCATTACCCCCCAACCTAATAATCTTACCAATGATATGCAATAATGGGTATTCCTTTGCAATTTTGAAAGGTCAGCTTCCAATGACGATATCTTTATTGTACTTAATAACAGTCTGCTTTGTAGTCAAGTAAAATACCCTTCAACTTTATGAATTCTTACTCTCAAAATGATAAAAGTCTATATGCCCTACGGATTTACTTAACCCTTTAAAGATACCAACTACTTTTTTATATGCCTAATATCAAGTAGTTATACTGTCTACTAACAACCACTATTTAAAAAATAAAACTTAACTCATTTCACTAAACATAAAGAAATAATTCCAAGATGATAAATGAAAATAAAAATGTGCTGGAACTCGCATGTACACTGTTAAATGATATTTTGCAAATAAAAAATTATACATCAGCTATTATCCAACACATCTTTGACACGTTGTGTTAGCTACGGCTTTATACAGCCATTCCTAAACATTGTCAGGTCTGTTTAGGCCTGACAATGGTATTTAGAAAGAAAAGTTAGGTACATTAATAAAAAAAAAAAAAAAAAAAAAGGCAATAGGCCCCCTATACCTATATAAAATCTGATTTAATAACAATAAACAGGCACAGTACTTCTTTATATCAGTAATAATTATCATAATTAGACAACCAAGTAGGGCACTGCTCCAAGTCTTTAACATATGGTCTAAATTAAAAAGACGCTGAAGTGCTCTGTCGAAAATAAGCAATGCTCATCCCTCCTAATCTAGTCTAAACTAAAAGTTGTCTAACCCTTGAATATAAGTTTTCATATCTACAGAAAAATAATATAAGTTATCAGACATTAAGAAAATGCATAATTCTAAAGCATTTGAATATTCTATTTATTGGTTTTAACACATTAATTTTTTCATGAGTAAAACATATGAAATCCAGTATCACAGCTCATTATTTAGCAGTAGTGCATTTTGTTACAATGAGTTCACTCTCAAAATATTTACTACATAAATATTCTTCTACTAGAGATATACATGCTTTACAAACCAGCTAATATAAGGACAAATACCAATCCTTATTTTCCATGATGAATAGTAAATAACTACCTATTTATTGGGGAGACAAATTTCACATTATTATTTCCAATTATCAGACAAAATATTTTACTCAACGTTATTTTGAGAAAAATGAATATTTATGATGATAATTAAATATTCCCATCATACCTGCAACAGTGAAAACCTATAAGACCTTACATAAAATAAACATTTGTTAACTAAGCTCATAACTAGACTACAAACACCTCTAGCAAAATAATATCCATCAAACCATCCTAAAGTTTTGAAAAGAAACCCTGTGGCACTGTACAAACCCACAGCAACTGAAGTAATATTTCAAACCATACATGCACCACCAAACCATATCCAGCATTAGTATGTTAAAAAAAAAAAAAAAAAAAAAAACTTTCAAATTAGCTGCTGTATATATCGTTCATGCATAACCTGAAGACCTTCAATCCTTACTCCTATAATCCAAAACCACTATGTGTCGAATAAACTTCCTTTCCTTCCATATTATACTCAGAAGAGAGAGAAAATAACCAATATAAATTTTCCTATCCAGCTATGATGGCAAAGGTTTTCCTCTTAAGTTAACTGCTTGGCTTACCAAAGTGAAATGTGGAAAACAATGCATCTAAAGCTGTTTGAGCTTAAGTGAAGGTAACTCATAATTGCTGGCATATAAAATGAATGCAAGCACAGACGTGATTTTTCTGCCAGTATAGCTAAATAGGAGTACAGTATACCATAATACGCATAGATGCCATTTTAAGCCATTGCACGCACATATAATTCTAATTTTCTCTTAGTCAACAAAGTAAAATATTTTGTATTTACCATTTAAATTAATTTGAAATGCAGCCTTTACATATATATTTTCATAACTGTAATAATATTACAAGAGCTTTATATTCTGAAGCTGTGTTGAAGGATATGATTGTTGCAAATTTATGGGACGACACTCATGAGCAGCTCATGCACTAGGTAGAATAGCAGTGTGGCTAATAATTGACGTCAAAGTAGTTTATATCTACTTTATACACTTTCTTAGTAATATTAATATTGCAAAGCAGCATAAAACTTGCCAAAATATTATTACCATAATAAACATGCTTCAGCAAAGTTAAACCAGGTCAGCCCATTCAAATTATTTCTTTCCTGCTGAAAAATATATCATTGTTATGCTTACACTATTAGGGAAGTAGCCACTCTAAGCACAGTACAGTCATACGTACAAATGAAACAAGAATACCCAACATAACAACACATATAATGCAGCACAAATTCACAAAGCATTTACTGACATCAAAAACTTGTATGTTTTCTGTATTCATTCCTATAAATTTCCTTCTTTGATATTAATATACTATGAGTGATATGAGAAATATTGGCTCCTAGAGCTCTTATATCTTGTTGAAAAAGAAAAACTAAAAAGTTTGAATGTAGAACACCTCCTTTCTCTAAGAGACTGTTAGTAGTACTGTGCATTATTAGAGAGCAGCTTAAAAAAAGCTCCTACAAAAGCAATAGGGCTTGAATATTAAACTGACCAACATGATCTCCTGATCGTCTCAAAACGTAAAATGTACATAATCTATACTCAATTCCCACTTGCAAAGCAACTACTTGAAACACTATTCACACTCATGCACACACAAACACACACACACACCTATATATATATATATATATATATATATATATATATATATATATATATATATATATATATATATATATATATATATATATATATATCTTATACCTTTTTCTGTACTCAATTCCCACTTGCAAATCAACTACTTGAAACACTATTCGCGCGCGCACGCACGCACGCACGCACGCACGCACGCACGCACGCACGCACGCACGCACGCACGCACGCACGCACGCACACACACACACACACACACACACACACACACACACACACATATATATATATATATATATATATATATATATATATATATATATATATATATATATTTTTTTTTTTTTTTTTTTTTTTTTTTTTTTTTTTTTTTTTTTTTTTTTTTTTCAAAAATATGTTTGACCATGTCTTTAAGTAAGACCTTAAACAAGAAGATAACAAACAGAAATATCAGTTCTAGACTCTACAATTAAGACGTAGACGAAAATGAATTGTAATTTGCAAATGTACAGAAGGAAGCCAAGTAGGGAGATTTTAAATCAGTAAATAATAAAGTCGTTAGTAATACAATAGGTTATTATCTTTCATTAAATGTCACCATAAGAAGTTCCAAAACAAACATCAAAATCTATAATCCCAAGATTATATTATTTTAGAACAGATTCCAAAATATTTGAATAAAATGGTAAAACACAAAATACTTTACTTGATTTAGTATCATATACAAATATTTCTTATTTATCCATAACTATCAAAGAACCACAGTAAAATGAGAATTATGAACTGAAAAAAATGACGGCTTTACCTGCAAGAATCTTGAAAAGCCATTTGATCTAAATGCATATCTAAAGAACCGCTTATATCATCACATTTCATGAGTAAACAAAGAAAAATATATTCTGAATATTACACAGGACATATGAGTCATCATGTTTGCAATGGGCAATATTCTACTCATGAAGATTATATCTGCAAACTATGACAATATACTCAATAGAGTACGTATGAAAGATAAAGAAATGGTATATTAGATTAAATTAATTAACGCATCACAAACTATGTTGACTAATGCAAACCTAAAACAACAAACTCTGAGGTATCTTTCATATATTCAAGAGTAAAATGGCATCATGTACATCAATAACCAATAGAAATCAAAAGCATCCAATTATTATTAAACAGTAAAAACAATACAGATATAAAAAAGGTGTATGAGAACTAACCGGGGCCATCTCCAGATGTAGACGTCTGTACTCCCTTAGTGTAGACGACTGTTTCCCGAGGAGGAATATTAGTTGCTTGGACACTCACAATGGATAGACTTGGGGGCTTTTTGCTACGAGATAAAAGTGTCCATCAGAATTTATAAAATCATATAAAAATTCCCAAGACTTTTTCCTTAAAATGGTCAATGATGCTGTACATTGGTAAGCATCAGTATGAAATGAATTGTGGATGGCTCAATGAAAATTAAGAGCGGAACTTGGGAAAATTCACAGACACTATGTCAAATGATATTGGCATCAGTTAGAACCAATAGAATATTAATGCAACAGGAAACAGATCAGTGCTTTTATTGCCCTTACAAGAAGCCAAAATTTATGCTCACATGAAGTACTGTCCCTCAATTACAATCTCAGAAATAAACTCTAATATGCATAATTTCTCAAGTCCAAATACAATACATCTTAAGGGTCTCAAAGTTTTTATATTTTAAGAGAAACACTACCATTGCTCCATAAGAACTGGAATCATATTCAAACTCGAGACTAGCATTTTATACTATACCAGACTTTATAAAGTAGCAATAAAACTCACTTCTGTATTCGTGGAGATGCTGACACATTAGCTTCTAGACTTTTGTCTGGAGATCCCGTCTGATCAGCACCAGGTTCAGATGACATACTGGACATACTTGAGAGTACCTCTGAAATCATATCGTTGTTAAAATGGTGTCTACGTGAAATTTTCTACAAGAAATATTAGAGTACTTCTTTTTCTAATGACATCAAATCAGTTTACAAGCCTTAAAAAGATAATACGAAATATGTATAAAATGTTAATTAAATAAAAACATCAACAACAATTTCCAAAAAAATATGACAAAAAATAAAGCTTCACTCATAGGGTCAAAAGAGGTTAAGGAAGTTGAATAGAATTGGGGAATGTTGATTATTTAATTGTAATCTACATGAAATAATCTGAAGAGAAATGCCACTGGCACAATTAACTATCACTTAATACAAAAGGGAGAATGCCAAACCCATTTGATACCCATATATCACTTTTTTAAATGATATATTACAATATATTGTCAAAATATGGAAAGGAGTCAATTCAAGAGACAATGCATGAAGAAAACATATTCCTTATGCTAAATTAAATTTCCGAAGTAACATTAACATATTCATTTGACACAATATGCTATAGGGGAAGTCTATATCAAAATATTAACCGACTTGCATAAAAGTGATGCTATTAGCAAAGGAAAAACTGGATCTTTTAGACGATATAACTCTACCTGTAATTTACGGGGATAACATTACTGATACATCATCACAGGTTTATTTGCTGGTTAAAATTTAACATACATTAACTAATAATTGTTTATTATCATATTAACCAGTTCTACACTGAAAGACTTTGTCAGTGTGAAACTAATAGGTAGCTGAGAAAGCACTGCTCTCCTTAAAACATTCAATGATTTGGCTGTCATAGTTAAGGAACACTCACAGACTTAAAAAACAAAATTATGGTGAAATATGAAGAAAAGTCACTTTCCATAAAGATGTGTTAAAAACATTGTGATCCACATAAAACACACATGACTAGTATCTCAGGCAAAAAAAAAAAAAAAAAAAAAAAAAATCTCAAGAGGGCGTCTCCTCATAAATAACCACGCCCTTGTTAGTAATAACAATTTCTACCGTAACAATCAAACACCGCTTGTTCTCCCTGACCAGTTTTGTCTGAGGACGACTGCTGCTCTACAGGAATAGCCCTGTTTTGGTCCTGTTGCTCTTCTAAAACAGGATTTTGAGCTTTAACTTTAGGCTCATCATTTAATCTTGGGATATTGCTTTTATCTGTCAACAAGACCAATTTGCCAAGGAAGATATTAATATAAGCAGTCTACAAATATATTCATTTCTATACAAGTTTATACATTAATTTTATAAAAAGCATCACTAAACTACCAGTTAGCGCTAGGGACACATTACGGATGTCTAGTCATTTCACGTTAGAGAGCAACATCAACCTAAATAACTCACTGGTGATTTTAAATATTATTTTATCTTACTAACATTACTACTGTAATTCATATTTCCTTAAAAAAGCAATTATCAACATTGTTATGGCATATCACATATATACAGTACCTACTTTGTTTATAAAGACATCACTATAACACGAAATCTAAGAAGTTACACATTTATAGTATGTATACAAAATAAAATGCAATATATGGCTAAAAACATAAATATTTTGAGAGAGAGAGAGAGAGAGAGAGAGAGAGAGAGAGAGAGAGAGAGAGAGAGAGAGAGAGAGAGAGAGAGAGAGAGAGAGAGAGAGAGAGAGAGAGAGAGAGAGAATCATTCAAATAACTGTTATTGCAGTATAACGCTGTGTTCAATTATAAGTAACTGCTATTAATTTCTTACAAAAGTTATATTAAAACAAGGAGGATATGTAACAAATTCTGAAGAGTTATTAAAAAAAAATACAGAAGCTTTGCGATGCAACAAAATATAATATCGTACAAGAAAAAATACGGTCAAATAAAAAAAAAATAGGAGAAATTCCGATAATGTAATTAAACAATAAAAAGAATAAGAACTTGTAGTACTTAAAATCATATGAAACTATATATATATATATATATATATATATATATATATATATATAAAAAGAAGAGTAAAGAAGTTAAATATGTCTACCGACAGAAATATACCTAATACGTATGCATAGCCAAAACTACTTAAAAGTTTTTGTATTACGTATGTAAAAACACTCCATAGTTGCAGCAATCAGTCAAGTCATTTTCTCATCCAGAAAACTAACTGTTAAGTACAGTCAGGCAAATTCAGTAGTAGTATACATAATGACCAGTAAATAAGATAAATATTTATGCCATCGCCAAACCGTCTACAGAGTCAGGCTAACCTTAAAACAACATATTAAGACGGAAATTAATTATCACCATTATACTTAATTATCTATACAGATAATGAATCCCAAAAGTTACAAAGAAATCATTCAGATTTTTTTTTCTTCCCATAATAATCTACTAATACGTTACAGCTCGGAAAGTCCTTCAGCAATATCTTGTGAGAGCAGTCAATCTTAAAAAGTTTACTAGAGTTACCTGAGACGGGTGCAACTCCAAGAGAGGAGAGCATTTTGTCCAAATCCTGCTGGTCATCTCGGGGCTGATTGGTAGCTCGGATAGCTGCTTCTTGGGCCTATTTGGAAGAAATAACATCATATATATATATATATATATATATATATATATATATATATATATATATATATATATATATATATATATATATATATTGCTTATACTGTATTCAGACGTTAAGGATGGACAAAAATTATGATGCTTTTGCATAATCATCTGCAATAACAAATGAAATAGCCTATACAGTCACTTCGATACGCCATTCAAAAACACTATATTGACAAGCAATGGATATACACATTTTAAGGTATTAATAATAAATCATCCATGAGATAAACCAGTCAAGTCCACAAATTTCTAATATACTGATTATAAGGTAAAATGACAAAAGAAAAACCAAAGAGCAGACCCACATACAGGGGCACACCAGTATGCCACAACCCGCAAGGCTGTGTTGCCTTGTCTTTCAAAAAGGTCGTTCATATTAATTAATTTAATAAGCACCTCTCTCGCCAACTGTTCCCTTCTTCTTTCTTTTTCTGCTCGAAGCTGCTTGAGTTTGGCCAGTTTCCTCTCCTTCTCTTCCTTCCACAGATTTTTACGATCAGGGGAATTCAGACGAAGGTGATCCATTACATTTACATTAAGTCCACGTGACATCTTGCTTGTCTGAAATGCTTCCTTTTTCTTGCGGTTTTCCTAATATTGCAGCGTATCACTAAGATTGTTCATTCATATATATTTTTACACCATAGTAAACAACAGTTCATTTGCTATCCATCTATAGCAATAGAAAATTGACATGTATTTTAATAGATTACTTAGTTATTGGAAAATTAAATAGTATTTTTATATCTCATACACATTAGTAAACAGCAGTTCGTTTGATATCCATCTACAACAATAGAAACCTGACAGCTGTATTTTACTATATAGTACCGTACAGTACAATAATTAGGTTTTTGGAAAATACTCAATTTTTTTCATATACTTGCCATTTCTTTAGTGTGTGTGTATATATATATATATATATATATATATATATATATATATATATATATATATATATATATATATATATATATATATATATATATATATATTATATATTATATATATATATATATATATATATATATATATATATATATATATATATATATATATATATATATATATATATATATATATATATATTATATATATATATATATATATATATATATATATGTATTAGAAAAATTGTGTTCAATAAAACAGGAGGGCCAACTAACCAAACCCCTTCTAAATTTATCCCTGTCGTAACTCTTAATTAATAGGTAGTTAATGAAAAAGACCCCTTTCCGTCCGCAAGTTACACCAAGTGTGGAGTAAAAAGTTTTGCCAGTTATGGAACAAAAATTGCTGTGCACCTGAATCTAATATATCAGTTACAACCAAGATGCGAATCCGTTTCTACAGTCAAACTAAAAAAAAAATAATAATTTTATTGCACAAATGTCATATAAGGCTGCCATCCTTCTTAGAGAGGACTACCTCGGCTTAGCCCTCCTCGTTTAAAATATTAAATGCTGCAATCTGGAGCTCTCAAATTAATTTTTTATGCTTGTGTTAGCAATCTAAAATGCGCCTTTGAGTCTGCTTAAGAAATACTACGAGAGAGAGAGAGAGAGAATTTTATCCACAAAAAACATTTCTAACTGAACTGGATAATAATCGCGATGAACAATGACAAGCGCTCAAAACGGAGTAATCGCATTCTCCATCTCGAATAAGCGGTAACATATCCACGACCTCTCCCCTTCACTTGTTTTTCCAGCAAAGGATAGAAGAGAGGGGGAGGTAGGTTTTGGGGAAAGACGAAGGAATGCGTGCAGCGCACCTTTACTCATTCTTATTACATAGCTAAATACTTCTATCACCTAATATGGTATTTTACACGTCATTTTCCGAATAAAGATCAGCGCGTTCTGCATTAACACCAATGGTATCATGCTACTAATTGATAATCACTATACTCAAATGATTTATCATTAATTAAACATTGTTCTTTGAATATTCAACACAAAGAATGTCATACTAAGTTTTCAAAATAATCACTATGGCTTTTCTGAATTTATACAAAAAAAAACACGTCGTAGCAATGGTGCTTATTTTCCTAAATGTCGTAACCAAAGACTCGAAAATATAGAATGTTTAACTGCAACGAATACCGTCATACACACAGCCCACCAGGACTGAAACCGCTGTCAACTGACAGTCAGCATGGCAGCAGACCAATTTAGGACTCTGAACATCACGAAAACAGTTACCAATTATATGTACTGGACATTTTAATTGCATTTTTTGTTCAATTATTTACAAGGAATAGTTTATTAAAAATGGAACGAATTTACTGAAAGATTCTTGTAGAATCGGAATTAAAACATATCTGCAATTCCACATTATTCTATTAAAATCCTAATATCATCAAAACCGGCAACTTAAGTGCATGACAGATCTGCGCAATTGCCAGATGTGAGAGAACGTACAAATACATGTCTCTTATTCCAGATCCCAACTCATGGCTAAATGGTAGAGGTCACAAGCACTGGATATACATATTTTACTTAAAAACTGACACAGTTTCCTAGTACAAAAATAATTTTTATATCAAATAAGAAAACAACTAATTTGGAACACTGGTCAAAACAGGAATTGCAATTTTGTGTACAAAGCACTAGGGAGGGCCGCAACGACAGTTTCCCACCGCTGCCTGCGTATCATGCAAAACAAAGAACACCAATACAAAACAAACAAAGAAGGAAGCAATAATACAAAAAAGATGGACGAAAAAAACGGGAGAGCTTTCTTCCCTCCCTCCCTTCCTCACGCATGCAGATCCCTCCTCCCGCTTAGCCCAGAGCAATCAATACCTCACTAACTCTTAATAATGATGCAGAGGGTTGAGGGGCGTGATTAATTATCGTTTTTGTTTGCATTAAGTCTCTCATATGCTAGAACACAATTTAAATACCTAAGGATCTACGCAAAAGATATATTACAATTTCTAATACTCTAAATAATTTTGTCATGGAGACTGCGAGACACAGAAGAAGTACGTTGTTATGAGGCGGCTATTAAAGGTGAAGGAATATTTTGGGGCCAGAATTCTGGCCTGGATAGAGCACTATATGCGATGAAAACCCAAATTTCTATTTCAAAAGCAATTATAATAATAATAATAATAATAATAATCCATATACCACAGGATATGGGGGTATAAACAGGAAAACAAAGCAGCAACACACGAATATATTACATTTGAAAAGTAACTGAAAAATTGAGAATCACAATCAAGAGGTAATATATATATATATATATATATATATATATATATATATATATATATATATATATATATATATATATATATATATATATGTATATATATATATATATATATATATATATATATGTATATATATATATATATATATATATATATATATTATATATATATATATATATATATATATATATATATATATATATATATATATATATATATATATATATATATATATATATATATATATATATATATATATATATATATATATATATATATATATATATATATATATATATACTGCAGAGAGAGAGAGAGAGAGATATACCACGTATTTTGAAATATGATACGTGAGAGAAGTTTAAATGCAAAATGTATAAAAATGCACAAACCTGCTCTAATCTCGAGAGAGAGAGAGAGAGAGAGAGAGAGAGAGAGAGAGAGAGAGAGAGTCGTAACCATTATAAATATTATAAAGAAAAGACCAGAGGAAGTACAACAGTGAACCACTAATAACGAGTCTCCTCCCATCCCCCACATCCCATCCACAGCTTCCCTTACGTACAATATTCTCTCTTTCTCTCGTAAGATTCTCACCTGTGATGCTAGTTTTTATACCGGTTGACAATTCAATATATTCACCCTTCAATACTACACGAATTTTTTTAATCGGACGTTACAAAACTAGTTGGAGCAGTAGTAATTTCAACAATACAGTATTCAGCATTTTGTTGAAGGCGTTACTGCGAATGACCTTCAATTTTTTTGTCTCTCTCTCTATCATAGCATGAAGCTAATGGCTTTTAAACAATACAAAACTTCATGATGTAGCTTCCTGTTCATCTCGTTCCCCATCACCTTTTCTTCCTTTTTACTAGCTCCTTTTTTACTCCCTTTTTATCCATTCTAGCACTTCGTCTTTCTCTCCCATTATGGGAGGTGAATTGCGAGAAAACTGGTAGAAAGCACCCAGAACACTCAAAATGCCATTTATGTGAGTGTGAAGGGGGCAACAATTTAGTACACTACATTGCAGAGTGCACAAAGCTTAAGGACTTCAGACCTCTTGGCCTGAGCTACTTTGAACTTTGTGTGCACTTTTGCAACCCAGAGAACTTATATCCTGTACTTAGTGTATACCCAACGTTGAAAATGTAATTCTTTTACCCTCTTCTCCGTCTACATCTTTTCCCACATTTATGTGGGGTCGATGTTTCTGGTCAGTTTTCTCCATTTATTTCTGTCCCATACCTCATCACCCAACAAACCTTTAGACCTCAGATCATCATTGATGCAATCCATCCACCTACGCTTTGGTCTCCCTCTCCTTCTACCCTGTATATCCATTTCCATCACCCTCCTCCCAACATACTGTTCATCCCTTCTAACGACATGACCATACCATCTTAGTCTACTTTCTTGTATATTATCTGATATTTCTATAACTTTGGAAAAAAAAAAAAAAAAAAAAAAAAAAAAAAAAAAAAAAAGGTGGAGGGAATACCTTCTCTCTCTCTCTCTCTCTCTCTCTCTCTCTCTCTCTCTCTCTCTCTCTCTCTCTCTCTCTCTCTCTCTCTCTCTCTCTCTCTCTCTCTCTCATATGCCTTTTTATATACATAAGCCACTTTTCCCCTTATAAGGTGAGTGGCTGAGTAAAGGAATAATGCTCTGACTTTCTGGGAAGAGAAAGTACAGAGAAGGGTTCTTTCATTCCCTTCGCTCCGCCCCACTTAGTCTACTCTTACGACACGCAGGGGAACATGGAGGAAGTATTCTAACCCCCTCCCTCAAGAGCTCATATGTATGTATATGTGTGTACATGTGTGCATGTATGTGTATATGTATATGTATGTGTATATGTATTTATATGTATATATGTATGTATATGTGTATATGTATATGTATGTGCATGTCTATATGTATCAATAATTACTACTTTTGATTCATAACTCTATCTATATACAAAAGCTGTAGTAATGATGATGGTAATAATAATAATAATAATAATAATAATAATAATAATAGTATTAATAATAATGATAATAATAATAATAATGATAATAATAATAATAATGATGATAATAATAATCATGATGGTGGTAGCAATGGTTGTGATAATAGTGATAATGGATTAATTGACGTAATTCTCTCTCACGTACATAATTTGAAGGGTGGAGAAGGGGAAAGGCTTTCAGTCTTTCTCTTTCTTTTCCTTCCAAATCTATCCTCCATTATATGGCACTGTGTTTATGTGTATGTATGTATGTATGTTCAGGTTTATATGTGTACGTATATGCAATTAAGTACATGCACTTTCCTCTGCTGTGTTACCCTCAGATGACAATGATGTGTATGAGTATGCATGGATGTGTCTTTATCTGTAGTAAGGACGAATAACTCCTTTTGCTGAAATGAATACCACAAACTCTCTCACTCTCTCTCTCTCTCTCTCTCTCTCTCTCTCTCTCTCTCTCTCCTTGATATGTATGGCTATGAAGCCCCAGTGGTGTTTCTATTGCTCATCTAATTAATGCATGCATATATATATATATATATATATATATATATATATATATATATATATATATATATATATATATATATATATATATATATATATATATATATGTGTGTATGTATGTGTGTGTATATATATATGTATGTACCTACTTATTATTCTAACCTGAAAATTGTTATTCTATATCTGCTTCAAATTGTCTGCAGTGGTACTGTTGAGGAGTTGAATGTAATTTAAATGATAGCACTCAACAAGGGCTATTGAAAATATTGTCACAATGATTACTCTTCAAGTACTCTTCAATTATTACACTATATTTTATTATTAATTACTTGCTATGATATTTAAAATTAATTGCAAATTCTATTAGTATGTTATTTATACATAACCACATAGATTGTAATGTTATCAACTGCAATATGACTGGGAGTGCCCATGTGCACATGTCCCCATGTACAGTTATCTGAATAAATAAATAAAAAAAAAAAAAAATATCCTGCACCAAAACCACAAACTGTAAGAATTTATCGCTCAACATATGTTCATAAACGCCTGAATGTACCTCCTTCCTTCCGCTTGAATGTGTTCAAGTATCAACATTCTTTAAAAAACTGCATTACATAGTATAAAAACTGGATATATGGTACCTAAAATTCTAAAATGATCGATATTCAACAAAAACTAATATTGTAACAGTGTTTCAAAATTTCATTATTAAATTTCATGATTTCTTCACTACAATTTACGTATTAGAATATGTCATTACTTAAGACCACTGGCATGTACACCTGAAAGACTTTTATATTTAGCGTTCATGAGGGAGGAAGACAATGCTTCCGTATTTACAAAATTCATAAATTGCTAAGAACGAGAACATAAAGAGCAGGGTATCACACCATGAAAAATATCTCTTCACAAACCTTCTTAATTATTTTAACTCTAGAATATACAGAGGAGATTGAAATGAAACTGATTATTATTTAAAAAATACAAGATACATTCAAATTACATATACACCATGGACGGTAAAAAGGACAACGTGTACTTCCTATCCATGAGAGGCTTCGACAGACTGTAAGGTCTGAGTAACACGTGATCTACAATGGAAAGGCACAAAGTGATATGCAATCATACAAATACTTTGTCAACCATCAGTGAACACCAAGATTGGCAGAAAAGGCCAAGGAAAATCAGACAACCTAAACCTGGTTTGTTCTGTCAGTGTATAGGTGGATAATTTTGATACATGAAGTATTAAACTACTTTTTGCTTCACAAAGTATAAAACTTCAAGTTAACTGGTGATAAGCCGTTAGAGAAACAGCGTGTTTCTGCCAAAAAATTAGTTAATACGATGAGAGCAGGAGAGAGCATATCACCCAAGTAGACAAGTGCTCCCCCAACTGGACTACTGTCACTGTCTGATATCCCCTCAATAAGCTCTGCAACACTAAGCCGACTTTCCCTCACCTCGAATTTACGTAGGTTAATATTATTATTGATCCCGGTTGGCATGGGTTTCATATTGCTCACATTTAATGGGATGCGACTGAATGGTTGAGAGTGAAAGGCAATGATTAATATGATGCAAATGAACTGGGTTTTCTTTGTTGTTTCAATATCTTTTTAATGCGAATACGGTCACCTTGCCAGGAGAACGGAGTATCTATCTAAAATTCCTAAGAAAGCAGATTTTATATCTTGCAAATATGGAGGAGAGACTCACACCTTCTTACATAAGGAAGTCACTCTAGTGTAATATATATATATATATATATATATATATATATATATATATATATATATATATATATATATATATATATATATATATATATATATACACACAAGTATATCCCTCGCTATATCATGAATCACCTACCGCGAATTCAGTGCGCGGTTTTTTTTTTGCGATTTGTTTTTTCTGGGTATATGCGAGAATCCACGGTATGTGGAAATACTGTATAGAAATTTTCAGTATTTTCATTATTTTATTGAAAATTTTTTTTGTCATTATTTTATTGATAAAAAAAGTATTTCCCAGCCTAAGAATAATAAAACAGTAAACAAAATAGTAAAAAACATAAATCTAATTATGTAACTCTGCAACATAGAAAATATGATACCGGTAGCGGCGTTTTGGAAAACGCAAATGGTCACACCTATGTGAGATAGTATATATTAAAATTTCCAGTATTTTCATAATTTTATTGATAAAAAAAAGTATTTCCTAGCCTAAAAATAGTAAAACAGTAAAAAATAGTAAAAAAAACAAATTTCAACATGTACCTCACAGTATTGCACCAAATAAAATACGATACCGGTATCGGCGTTTCAGAAAACAAAAAGGGTCGCACCTATGTGAGATAGTGCATATTAAAATTTCCAGTACTGTATTTTAATTATTTTATTGATAATAAAAGTATTTCCTAGACTAAGAATAATAAAACAGTAAAAAATAGTAAAAAACATAAATTTAAACATGTGAATGAAATAGTAGCAACAGGCAAAAGTGTGGGCTTGGAGGTCAATGAGGAAGATGTGGAGGAGCTGGAGGAGGACCACAAAGAAGAACTTACCAGATGAGTTAATTGAGTTGCAACGTGAATAGGTGAAGATTCTCATAGAGGAGCAGTCAGCGGAGGAGAGGTATGAGAGAGTAAAGGTGTCCAGTGAAGAATTTAAAGAATTTTTAGTAAGTAGAATGGTGTGCAGGCTTTTACTGAGAATCATCACCCATATGAAACTGTGGGCAATAGAGTAATGAACATGGTAAATGACAATACGATGAGTATTTTTATAAAAAATTTACCAACTAAGAAGAAGACAAATTTCTCTGGATCATTTCCATGTGCCAGTAGGAAGAGAAGTAGCCACCAAAAGAGAAAAGAGAGAGAAAACACCAGAAATCCAGCCTGTATCGGAGAGTTCCCTAACGTTTTTATGGAAGGGAACTCTCCTTCCAAAATTTAGTTCCCCTCTTCCTCCTCCTTCACCAACATACACGTATGCCAGCAACAATCATCCACAAAGGTAAATACAGTACTGTTTCTTGCCTATTACAGTATATTTGTTTCTTACCTATTTATTATTAGAAGGAGAATGAGACAACTTTTTCTAAGCACTGGACTTTGCTATTTTATGCATTCAAAGCTTCTAATTCAAGCTATGTGACAAAATTGTCATACTGCCGCTATATATGGTATGAGTGCAATACGACTTGTGGTCTTCGAGTTTATTTCTATCAAGATTTAGTTGTATTTTACTCCTTATCATGAATGAAATAGTAGCAACAGGCAAAAGTGTGGGCTTGGAGGTCAATGAGGAAGATGTGGAGGAGCTGGAGGAGGACCACAAAGAACTTACCAGATGAGTTAATTGAGTTGCAACGTGAATAGGTGAAGATTCTCATAGAGGAGCAGTCAGCGGAGGAGAGGTATGAGAGAGTAAAGGTGTCCAGTGAAGAATTTAAAGAATTTTTAGTAAGTGGAATGGTGTGCAGGCTTTTACTGAGAATCATCACCCATATGAAACTGTGGGCAATAGAGTAATGAACATGGTAAATGACAATACGATGAGTATTTTTATAAAAAATTTACCAACTAAGAAGAAGACAAATTTTTCTGGATCATTTCCATGTGCCAGTAGGAAGAGAAGTAGCCACCAAAAGAGAAAAGAGAGAGAAAACACCAGAAATCCAGCCTGTATCGGAGAGTTCCCTAACGTTTTTATGGAAGGGAACTCTCCTTCCAAAAATTTAGTTCCCCTCTTCCTCCTCCTTCACCAACATACACGTATGCCAGCAGCAATCATCCACAAAGGTAAATACAGTACTGTTTCTTGCCTATTACAGTATATTTGTTTCTTACCTATTTATTATTAGAAGGAGAATGAGACAACTTTTTCTAAGCACTGGACTTTGCTATTTTATGCATTCAAAGCTTCTAATTCAAGCTATGTGACAAAATAGTCATACTGCCGCTATATATGGTATGAGTGCAATACGACTTGTGGTCTTCGAGTTTATTTCTATCAAGATTTAATTGTATTTTACTCCTTATCATGGAAATGATTAGTTGTTAAAATATTTAGGTTAACATTAGGTTTCTATTATGAATTCTAAATAATTGGTTAAGATTTCAGCCATTTATAAATTACCAGCTGCTGTCTTTCCTTGTTATTAAGAGGGTAATCCTTTATTTGATATATGAAGTTTTGCTGCCAAGGTGACCAGTCACAAGCTTAGGCTTTCTTTCAACTGTATTGTTTGTCACTTTATTTTTCTCATATACAGAAGCTTCCTTACTTATGAACAACCGAGTTACTAACATTTACAGTTAATAGATCTCTTCTCCAGGAATGTCTTCAACAATGTAGTACCTTTTGCCTTTGAGTACAAGTTGAAGACACTTTCCCAGAAGAGTGTCTTCAGCAAAGATTGTTTTGTACTTGGTGTGTCACAAAGATACTTCACCAACATATGAAATAACCAGAGATTTCTTCACTACCATTAAGTTTTTATCAAACATTGGAAAAGCACCTAGGCATACCAAGTACGTAACAATCTTTGCTGAAGACGTACATAGAAAAAGTTGTTTGGAGCTCTCTGAAAGTGGAACTTCCTGGTCCTCGTCTTCATTCATGAGATTTGTATTCATCAAGGAATGTTTCATAAGCTGATAATGAAGATTGACATTCTAAAGCTCGTATTCCAAGACAAAATTACATCATTGTTAAAGACATTTCTGTAGAAGAGAGCTATTAACTCTTTGGGAGAAGAATCTCTATATCTCAATCTTCACTGGGAATATTTAGAAAGTAGGAAACAAATGTGCAATCTCGCCAAATTTACTAGAATTATTATGACTCAAGTCTGATTTACATTGCTCTTGAATTTTGTTACTAGTCTGTATGGATCTCATTTGCAACCAAATGTATAATTAAGTTACAGTATATGCCAAATTATATATGTATAATTATTCATGTATACAAAGAATGTAAATGTATTTTTTTTTTTTTTTTTTTTTTTTGTAAATACTAATATTAGTCTTTAGCATATAAGTATTATCTTGTTTCTTAACTGCAATTATGCAGTGCATAAAACGAAACTATTTTGTTCTTATTACCGCCAGCTTTACATTTTCTTTAAATTATTTTGTAATCAAATGTCATTGTATGTACTCTTATACTCCGAAAGGGGTCGTTAGAACTTAAAATAAACCTTTGAAACCTTTGAAACATCTGGTCCTGGAACCTTGTGTAATAATTACATTTCTCTCAGATGCTTCATAACTATTACTTAAAACATAAAATATACTGTGTTTATGAATTTGAATACTGTAATAATAATGTAACAATACAATACAGGATAATAATACTGTACATGCATTAATACATGGGTAGGATTATGTTTTTATCTGTGAAAGTTCGTAATTCAATTGTTGTTAGTAGGGGAGCATCTGTAAATACAGACACTCCCCTACTTATGAAAGAGTTAGGTTCCAGAAGTCCGTTCATAAGTAGAATTGTTAGTAAGATGTATATAAGTAAAAAAAAGTACTGCACAGTACGATCATTTGCAGTACTGTACAGCATTTTGGCTAAAGACACATAACTACATAAAATATGAAGTATACAGGATTAAGTAATTTTAATACAGTAATAATAATGTACATGAGGTAGATAATGGATAGGTTTTTGTTCTTATCTGCGAGTGTTCGTAGCTCGGTTGTTCATAAGTAGGGGTGCGTCTATATATGCGCAGCAATATATCTTGTACATTTTCTTGGGATTTTGTTACAGTTTTTCTTAACTTTGACCTAAGCTCATGGCAGATGTTTTATAATGATTCATGCTTTGATGCATTATTGCATCTGTTGGTCATCATTGGCACAGATTCCTCAGCAGTGTCTACTTTTGTCATCTGTTTAAACATCCATTTAACATTGAAATGTTCTGTCTTTAATCTCTCGACAATAGCTCAATAGTTAATTGTGGTCTGAATGTAAGCATATCTTCCAGCAGGTTTTTATGATGTTATTATTGCACTTTTATGGTTTGGCTGTTGTCAGCTTTTGGGGTTAAAGTATCGAAGTACAGAAGCTCTCCTACTTATGAACAACCGAGTTACGAACATTCACAGATATAGAGAAAAACCTACCCAATATCTACTCATGTATTAATGTATGTATTGCTGTACTGTCCTGTATTATTACATTATTATTACTGTATTAAAATTCATTCATTCTGTATACTGGACTTTGTTTTATGTAGTACCTAAGTTCGTGCCCCGTCACGGACTGATGTTAGTAAGGGCATACACTCAAGGTAACGATTACATCTGCCAAAACAAGTCCTTTGCAAGAAGGCAATCGTCCTAGCCCTTAGTAGAAAAGGGAGTTCGTGACGTAAAACTGAAACCAACTATGTAGTAGCTAAGTGTCATTAGCCTAAATACTGTACAGTACTGCCTATGTACTGTACAGTACTTTTTTTTTTCACCTAAACACAACTTACAAGCAATTCTACACATGAACGGACTTCTGGAACCTAACTCGTTCGTAAGGTGGTGAGTGTCTGTACTTGAGAAGTATGTTCTTAAGGCATCCACACCTACCCTCGAACATTTGCTGGCAACAAGTACTTAGCAAGCTTACTAATTAGCTGATAACAAGCTTGTTAAAGGTAGTGTCCACAAGAGGTTGGTACCCCTACCTGGCAGCAGTGGTGTGGATGAGGCAACGTAGTAGCTAACATGTTACCTGTACATAAAAAATTGATTGTTGTGGTGGAGAGAAGTACGATTGGAGTGGACGAGGGACCAAACAACACTTGTTATCGATCAATATTGGTCGAACCTCGCATTACGGGATGCGACGTGCACCATTTATAAAAACAAGATAAAAAAGGCAAAGCGTGGACGGATATATCAGCATCACAGAGGGTAGACAGAGCAGAGGTGGAAGGGAAAATGAGGACCATGCTTGCCCAGTTTTGCAGGGAGCTGAAGAAGATAAAGGATCGCAAATCAGATGATGGAGCTGTGGATGTATACAAGACGTTGTGGTGAAGCTGGGTTACAGGTATGTATTAGGTATATATATATATATATATATATATATATATATATATATATATATATATATATATATATATATATATATATATATATATATATATACAAACTGTATATTTTGTTTTCTATGTGAAATAATGAGACAGAAGGCGAAGCTGCCTGTAACAAGTGTCTCCTTTAGATCAAAAGAGTGACAGGGCAGACCATAATAATTAAAACAAGATAACCAGTGAACAATAATGTTAGATTAGGTTATATAAAGGAAAATTATATTATATTTTTAAATAAAAGCAAATAATAAATATTAGTGTATTGAAAAGAGAGGTATTGTGCTTGTTTCGTGTAGTGATGATAGCATGAGGAAATGTGTGTGAGAGCTAGCTGGATTGCTCTCTGAGTGTGTGAGACACAAATGGAAACAGGAAAGGAAACCAAACAAATGAAACAGGTGTTGCAGCAACTCCTTATCACAAGTCTATGACGCTTCCCTTGGGTACTCAAACCTGCTCAATTGTTGTTTACAATCTACCCATATATATATATATATATATATATATATATATATATATATATATATATATATATATATATATATATATATATATATATATGAACACAATATTATAGGATAACATGCACATAAATATACAGAGCTTTATTGGTTGTTACACATTATTATACAACACACAAGATATTATGACCAACAGTATACTTAATGTTCTTATTGAAAGGTGTGGTATGTTTTTTATTTTGTTTTTTTGTTTTTAAGTGTGACACCGGGACAGGCAGAAACTGCCCTCATCAACAAAGGCCCATGCACGAGAAAATACCAAGACGAAGGAATAGAAAAAGGTTAAGGGCAAGGCAGAGATGAGGTAATGTCACACAAAGGAAAACGACAGACAGAAAAAAAAACAGTCAAAGAAAAGAGGACCCACAGATATGGAGGACTAGGCTCTTATTGGTGTCTCTCATGTTACGTAATATATATTGATAGCCAGGAAGGCTAGCTAAGAGCGATGGTATTGCCAGTGCACACGACTGTGATATCTGTGAGAATATCCTGTGCCTCGACTGTACTGTTGTTGGGACAACTGTGTAGTGGTAGAATGGATGATGCTGGTGGGAGTTCACGCCTCCATGCTTCAGGGAGAGTAGTGTCAGTATCCATGTCTTCTTGATCAAAGGTGCCAGGAGGAGTGCATGTTCCACATGATGTGTTACTTTGTTGTATGTAAATTGTGCAAATGAACACATGCAAGTGTCACCTGTTTGGCTGTGTTTATGTTTACAAGCATTGGTTTTTGCAGTACCCGTACACAGAAGAAATAATCTCGAACACATTCTCCACTACCCGTCTCGCTCTACTTAAGCAATAGTTGTATATTCTCTTGGGAGACCCCTTCACATGCTCACTAGGGTACGGGTTCATAATATTAACAGATAATGGGAAGGCAGCATCGCCTACAAATACGTATGGGACATGCATCTGACTGCCAGGAAGCAGGCGTGGGTGTGGTAGGTTCAATGTACAGTTGCTAAGTGATTCCCAGAAGGTCGTATGTCCCAACACACCCTCATCTGATAATTGGCCTTGACTGCCAACAGTCACGTACTTGAAATTATAGATAGTATTGACAATGGCAAAAAGATGGATACTAAAAAACCTCTGTAGTTATAATAATCAGTACCAGTGTTGGATGGCACCTGCACAGTGATGTGCTTGCTGTCCAACCCACCAACATAGTGATCAAAATTCCATATGCATTCAAAGTTATGTGCTTCATCCATCCACTCGTTCTCCGTTGTTGGCATCTGAAACACGATAATATACATATTAATGAATGGTATTTCACATGACTTGTATGAGGACATATAAAGTGGGTACATACCATATATATATATATATATATATATATATATATATATATATATATATATATATATATATATATATATATATATATATATATATATATATATATATATATATATATATATATATATATATATATATATTATATATATATATATATATATATATATATATATATGTGTGTGTGTGTGCATGCGCTCCCCTACACATGCTGCCAACTGATATTCCTTTCCTAATTTCCCAATTACATTGTATGTATCATGTATTGACGTCACATGTAAGCATTGCGTAGTGGCATAGTCAAATGTTACATTATAACTGTGTACTAGTGTGAATAGTGGTGGCTCTTTGCTTCATCGATATGTATGTATGTGATGCATATTAACAGAAATGTTCATCCAATTTATGTAGAGTTTTACTGCATTCCCCATATATCACGGAATCCAATAGCTGTATTTATTACCCACAGAGGATGGGCGTTCGTCCGCCAACAACTGACAGTGCCGATATGTGCGTGGAGGCCCATATTACGACAGCCAGTGGGCGGTCTAGCGATGCTGATACATCACAAGGGTCGGCCAATGTTGTGACGAAGCCAACTCCTGGCGCTTCAGGCATTCGCAAATGCCAGAAGAGGAAATACAATGATGACAATATGGTACAAGAAGCATACAATGCTATGAAAACCTTACAAAACAGGTTTACTGAGAGGGATGACTACCAAACATTTGCAGAATACATAGAATACAAATTATGGAGACTAAAGAACACAACACGCATGTTCTACAGTACAACATAAGATACATAACATACTGCATTATGCTGAGATGGGTCACTATGATGACCCAGCAAAACACAATCCCCACTATTTTAACACACCCTCCACACACACACACATCGCGCGTTCAGTGACACACGGAATTGCTCCTCTTAAATTTTTAACTGTTTCGAGTGACTAAAGTGCTTAGTGGAAAACTTTACCATAATTTCCATAAATCTGAAATCCTGCAGAGTATTGTGAGTACAAAAACTAATATTTGTTGTAAGACGAGACTGTTCATATTAAAGGAAAAAAAATTGAGAACTTTTTCGTGAGGAAGAGAGAGAAGCTGCCGTCCAGTTTCTGCCTTGAGGGAAATCTAGAAGAGTTGCCAGACGTGGAGCCATCACACCACATTACCTAATTTTTTGTGTAAACTGGGGAAAGCTCTTAAGCCGTTTTACCTGATCCTGTGGTTCTATATATTGTTAAAATCAGTATCCTTCCCATTTATATTAACTAGTTAGTTAGTTTGATACACGAAAAAATTGAATAATAAAAGAAAAAAAAAATTACCAAATACCCACCTGTCAACAGTACTGAGTTAAGTTGCCAAGTAGTACAGCAGTCTTATTTTCTTCATTTTTTTTGCTTTTCTTTTAGCTTTCTCTTTTACTATTTTGTTATTTTGTATATATATTGAGTTAAATGTAAAGTCTAAATCCCGTGATAACATATCTTGGTTAACAAGTCAGTTTATCAGTTAGGAAGAATATATAACAGAAACAGGTGGGTGCCACCTCGAACACAAATTCGAATTTTCCTTCAGGTTTGACTTTTGTTTTTCTTTTTCTTTTTATACTTAAATTACCATGGTCAAGTTTTTAAGTTAAGATGTGTGTTACCAGAAAGGAGACAAACTGAGTCACTAAATAGCACTTATATGGAGATATAAAAATTCTGTGTGAAGGTAAATTAGAAGTTTTTCTCTTTTCTTTTTTTTTTCCTCTTTCTCGTCTTCTTTCTATATTCTGTGAGAGGGAGAACATAAAAATGAAGCCATCTCTGTCCCAAACCTCTCCCACCCATGGGTCGGGAGAAGGGGTAGTCATCAGAGGACTTAAACAGAGAATCAAGAAGTTAGAGGAAATGGTTATAAGCCTTGATGATAAAATTCGGAATATGGATGGAGAAATGAAAGAGAATGAAACACTCAGAGAACAAATAAGATCTTTGGAGGAAGCAAATAAAGCACAAGGGCAGGAGAGAAAGGAACTAGAAAAAAGAATAAAGAAGCTGGAAGGGGAAAAGAGTCAACTAGAATCTAGAATTTCTAAACAAGAAGATAAAAACAAACAGCTAAATGACAACCTAAAGGAATTAGATGTTAGTTCACTGCTCTCTTCTGAGAGAGACGAGATTGCTGCTTGGAATGTTCAGATTAAGGAAAACATTGAACAGTTCAGAAAAGAGTTCCAGGAGCTGAATATGGAAAATGATGCCATGAAAACGTCCTTTGCTGATGCACTAAAGGGGAATGTGGCAGTAAAAGAGGCTGTAAAGGTGGTGGCACTGGAAAACATACAAACAGTTGACTATAAAGAGACAGTAATCGAAAAAATGAAAGACGTTGTGATGGAAAGGGCAAACCCACTCATCAGACAGGCACTTGATAAGGAGAAGACAGTGGTAATCTCAGGCATAAGTGAATCCCAGGAGCCAACATGGCAGGGGAGACTTGAAGAAAATAAAGCCAACGTTGTAGACCTGATAAGAAAGCTTGGAGTAGTATGTGGTCCTGAGGATATTGTAAAAATACACCAACTAGGTAAATATTCGAGGGAAGGAAAGCCGAGACCAACAAAAGTAACCTTTGAGAGAGGGGAGACATGTAGGGAAATATTGTTGAGAAAAAAAAGTCTAAAAGACCTTCAAGAATGCAAAGAAGTGTTCATTAGACGATACAGAACACAGGAAGAGATGGGAAAGATCAAAAACTTGTTGCAAGAGGCAAGAAGGTTAAATGATGAAAGAAATGAAGAAGAGAAGAAAAATTTTCGTTACAGAATACTTCCAGACAAAGGGGAGATAAAGAAGATAATGACAGAAGATCAGGGGATGGGGCCTCATTAAGATTGTTATACACAAATGCTGATGGATTAGCTGGTAAGGCAGTAGAATTAAAAGATAGGATTCACAACAGTAAGGCAGATATAGTAGCAATTACAGAGACTAAGTTGAGTGAGGACATAAACAGTGTCACAGTTTTTCCTAAGGGCTTCAGAATACTAAGGGTCGAAAGATCTGAGAGGACTGGTGGAGGGATAGCACTGCTCATAAGTGAGAGGATTCAAGTTGAAGAAATAAACTTGGCTATAGAAAGTGAGTTCAGGGAATTTCTTGTTGCTCGCATAAATACTGGGTCAGAGAGCATTATAATAACTGTTGTATACAACCCACCAAGGAACCAAAATAGGCTTGAAATTTATGAGGAAAGTCATATAGGTACGATTGAAGTCATAAACTCAGTTGTTAACATGGCGCGGGAGAAAAAATGTAGGATTTTGATTATGGGAGACTTTAATCATAAAGAGATAGATTGGATAAATCTTGACCCACACAGTGGTGAGGACTCATTTGGGGCAAGATTCCTAGATTGCGTACAAGGAAATTTCCTACACCAACATGTAATGGAACCAACAAGAGCCAGGGGTGGGGATGAGCCATCACTACTTGATCTGGTGTTCACAGATAATGTGTTGGATATTGAAAATATTGAGTATGAACCACCAATTGGAAAGAGTGACCACTGTGTGTTGTTGATGGAGTATATCATTGAAGACATTCTTCCTGAGAGTAGAGGCACTGAGGACATGAGGAGGAACTATCCGAAAGGAGATTACATCAAAATGAATGAGCTTTTTGCAGTTATTGACTGGAGAACCTTATTTTACAACAAATCTGTACAAGAAATGTATGACATCTTTTGTGAGAAATATGGGAAGATAGTAGATTGCTGCATACCTGTCACCAAAGTAGGTGTAATTCATGCCAGAGAGAAATGGTTCGATAATGGATGTAAAAGAGCTAAGGAGTGGAGAGACAAATGCTGGAAAAGGCATAGGAGGAGAAAAAACATAAATGCCTGGCAAACCTACAAAAGAGCAAGAAATGACTACCTAAGTAAAAGGAGAGAGGCAGAGAGAGATTATGAGAGGGACATCACCAGGAAGGCTAAAGAAAATCCCAAGCTTTTCCACAGCTTTATCAGAGGAAAACTGAAGGTAAAAGAACAGGTTTTAAGGCTAAAGAGAGCGGATGGAAGCATCACTGAGACGGACGAAGAGATCTGCAAAGAATTGAACAAGGACTTTCAGTCAGTATTTACAGTAGAAAATACCCCACCCCCTCAGATTGCAGTGATAGAAGCTCAAGGGCCGGTATTAGAGAACATCAACCTTACAGCCACAGAGGTATGCAAGGCGCTGATGGATTTAGATGTTCATAAAGCTACAGGTCCTGATG